>VOQK01037566.1:7484-17592 GCA_015052645.1 Benitochromis conjunctus
TTTTGTATTTTGGAAAAAAAAAAAAAACGTGTTTCCATTGAAATGCGATATTGAATATCAAATCTATTGAAGGAGGTCCTCAAATGTGTTTTTCTAAATGGGTGAATTTATGGGGACCCAGAGCAGATGGTTTATAGCTAAACAGAAATGTCACAGCATGAATATACAGCCATTTTATTGGGGCTGCCGAAATTATATCAAGGGAGAGGAGAGCTGCATTGTTCACTCAGACCAGAGGAGTGAACGTCCAGTGAGCCAGTTTTTCATTCTGTCCTGTGGCACTGTGCACCAGCAGGTTCATAATAGCCCTGCTTAATGAGGGCTATGATATACCTCCACCACTTTATTGGCAGAAGTTGGATTCTTTCCCTGTGCAGAAAACCGTTATTCACTATAAAAGAAGTCTGGCTCCAAACAAGCCTAATGCACTGCATCTGTGAAGCCAAAGGGCCTGACCACATGTATGAAAATAGAAACAGAAAATTTAATTTACTCTGCCCTGTTTGTATAGTGCCCAATGAAGAAAAAAAAAAAATCAGTACTTGTGCTATGAGATGATGGGTTAGGTGCTGAGTGAGTCAGTTGGCTCAGGGGAAGCACAAAGGGTGAATTTTGGAATAAAAACACACCAACTTGGACAAATACTAATGTGTTTTGACTAAATCTTACTGCTAAAGCTTCATTTCATTTTTAGCTGAACGTGCATTGAATGCATTCTTTTTTCTTCTTCTTTTTTTTCTGCCTGTCCCGTTTGGTACTTTAGCAATCAGAATTATTGTCTGAAGGCCAAGAAAGATGCCCAACGGGTTTATTTTACCAAGTGGATCATTACGGCTTTGCCATATTGGTCCATTTGAGTGACCTTTATTTTATTTTAAGTTATTACAGACAAGACAGACTGACTGGGGGTAGGAAAAGGAGAAAGAGAAAAAGAAAGGGAGGGAGAGAAAACAGAGGGGACGAGGGACAGTGAGAGAAGACAAAAAAAGAAAAAAAAATCCACTGGATCACCTGTTGAGACAAAAAAAAGCAAAAGAAAACAAGCAAAAGCAACCCAGAGCAACAGAATATAACCTAGATAAGTGTGAGTAACAGAAAATACTAAATATTAAATGTTATTGTGCAGCACGCAAAACTGACAGCGCACAGTGTGATTTGAGGTAGCGGCCAAGGAAGATACAGTTTGTGTCTGTGAGCACCTGTGTGTACACCTGTGTGCATACCTGTGTGCGTGAGCGCGCTTGTATTCAAAAGGTTTCTCCATGTAATGATCTGCTAGAGGGTGTGAGGAGCCATAGCCCCGCCCCCCAGGGCATGAAGGGCATGGAGGAGATCCAGACCCCAGACATCCAGAGGCCCCCAGAGCACGAGAGCCCAAGAAGGACCACCGGAGGGGGCAACCATGCCACCCTCCTGGAAAGAGCTGAGGAGAGCCCCAGACATGGGGTCACCCAGCAGCCACGGTGCAGAAGCCACAGAGGGAGCCTGTTCACCTGGGGGCTGTTTTCTAGGAATTACGTAACTATGAATTATGGCGAACGAATTCCTATTCTCTTAATTGGTTGTTGTATATGCAAGAAGATAAATTTAACTAAATTCATTCCACGCTAAATAATTGTGAGCCATTAACTTTAGGACTGCATTTCAAAAAATGCAATTACTGTTTTCCTCTCCATTTTTAACATAAGTGCTATGAAATCATTCTCAGACAAGAGTCATTAAAGGGATTTTTCACCCCAGCAAGACTAGAAACAGAAACCAGGAAACTTCTGATACTAAAAATCTTGCCCATTGCCAACATATTTTGAACATATTTCATGCAGATGCGTGCTTAGAGATTATTATGAAGATTATTATATTAATTGATGCCCTAGAATATGAGAAGTTGATCTCTAAGATTTTGATCACTGTAAGCTAGAATTAGCCAGGTACACGTCTAATTTCTTCTGATGTATGTCTTTGCTCCTCTATGCTACTGAATGCCTTAGGTGCCATATGTGTCTTCATTTGTTGCTGTGCTGTCTTAAGCCTCAGGTAGGAATCCTCTTGTGTGGCATTGTGTATAGTATTTGATTTGGCAACATGTGGTAAGACATTTCATCTTCTCATCTTTCCTGGAGTTCAGGGCCAAGACAGGCTTTGCAAACACACACTAATCCACCTCCAGATTCACAATGCAGTCAAAGACTTCCTGATCCCTCATATATCCTGTTGAACAACAATAAATACCATTTTTTTCCTCTGAGATTAGACAAAGATTTCTAGAAAAGACTATAAACCACATTCTTTCTTTTTCAGGTTCTTTATCTTTTAAAATAGTTTAGTGCTTATTTTTTTATTGTGTCGGTAAAAATAACACAGAGTTACAAAAGGTTAGTTTCACATGCTGAACCAGTGAATTTTATAGTAATAGTGAATTTAATAATTTCTCTTCCTTCCTTTAGTTGTATATTGTAACTAATCAAATAGCCATTATTATAAAGACTATAATGTTTAGATTCTTTTTTAAGTTTTTTCACTGAAACTGTGACACAAGCCCAAACTAATCAAGTTAGTATAGAAATAGTATAAAATCTGTAACTGGAATCACATTATGTGTGTTATATATGTATATATGATATATATGTTATATAATTCTCCCCTCACGCCTGCGGACGGTCTATTCTTCAAGCTCGGGTCCTCTACCAGAGGCCTGTGAGCTTGAGGGTCCTGCACAGTATCTCTGCTGTTCCTAGGACTGCGCTATTCTGGACAGAGCTCTCGGATGTTGTTCCTGGGATCTGCTGGACCCACTCGCCTAGCTTAGGGGTCACTGCACAGAGTGCTCTGATTACCACTGGGACCACTGTTACCTTCACCCTCTACATCTTCTCGAGCTCTTCTCTGAGCCCTTGGTACTTCTCCAGCTTCTCGTGTTCCTTCTTCCTGATGTTGCTGTCATTCAGCATCACTTCTAATATCACTACGGCCATTTTCCTCTGCTTGTCCACCACTTAGCTCTTAGCTTGGTCATTCTTGACCACCCTAGGGGGCATCTTCCATGGACTTCCAGGCCATACTCGGCACAGATGTTCCTGTATACTATGTGGCCACTTGGTTATGCCGTTCCATGTATGTACTGCCTGCTAGCATCTTCCACCCTGTTGTTATGTGCTGGATTGTCTCTGGGGCATCTTTACACAGCCTCCACCTGGGGTTTTGCCTGGTGTGGTAGACCCCAGTCTCTTTATATCTTGTCCTCAGAGCTTGTTCCTGTGCTGCCATGATTAGTGTCTCCGTGCTGCCTTTCAGTCCAGCTTTGTCCAGCTACTGGTAGGACTTCTGGATGTCAACCACTTCCTCTATCTGCAGGTGGTACATACTGTGCAGGGGCCTATCCTTCCACGATGGTTCCTCCTCTTTCTTGGGTTTCTGCTGCCTGAGGTATTCACTGACCACGTGGGTCGGTTGGGGCCATCTTCCTGATGTATTCGTGGATGTTTGTTGTCTCATCGTGGACTGTGGTGCTGACACTCACCAGTCCCCGGCCTCCTTCCTTCTGCTTAGCATAGAGCCTCAGGGTGCTGGACTTGGGGTGAAACCCTCCATGCATGGTCAGGAGCTTCCTCGGCTTGATGTCAGTGGTTTCTAGCTCCTCCTTTGGCCAGCTTATTATCCCAGCAGGGTACCTGATCACAGGAAGTGTGTAGCTGTTGATAACTGGGGTCTTGTTCTTACCATTCAGCTGACTCCTCAGGACTTGCCTGACCCTCTGCAGGTACTTGGTGGATGCAGCTTTCCTAAATAAGAATTGAAGGTCACATTTACATGCATTAGATCATGATGCCAAACTGCAAATATAGTTGCAGTTGTCAGCATCCAGTTGCAGCAGTCACATTTGTTTCTTATGGTTTGCTTTCTTTCCTGTGTAATTTCAGAATACAGTGTTACCACACAGTATTCTTTGGCAGCTGGTGTCATGCTGAGAAGCATCAGACAGTTGTCACTTCCTCCCTCCTGCTGGTAAAGCATGTGGAGAAGGTTTACTATTTTCAAATGCCTGTAACAGATGCACTAAAAATAGATGGATACACATACTGTAAGTTTCTTTATTAGTACACAGAATACTAGTTTGACGTCAAAGAAAATGAAATTTACATTTATTTTCTAAAACAAACCCCCCAAAAAACCCTTTTTATAGCTATCCTAAAGAATTGGAGTAGTTTAATACACCCCAGTTTCAGAGACAAAGGTTTGAACCAAGTTGCTCTTGGCAGAATGACTGTGTGATTTGTGTAGCGCTGTTTCTCTTGTTTTCTTTGTTCCTTTGTAATTGTGTTTGGCATTTCTTTCTGGAAGGCACAATGATGCTTAACATGTGAAAATAATTTCCATTTATTGCAAGTGAAGATTCCCTAGTCATGTTTCCACAAGTGCATATGCAAACCCATTGGCTTGCACGCCTGTCCTGCCTATCCCAGCTGTCATATGGCGAGATGCAGGGTACACCCTTAACAAGTTGCCAATCAGTTGCTGGGCTAACATAGAGAGACAGGCAGTTATTCATACTCATATTTACATCTACTTCCACTTTAGAATCACAAATTAACCAAACGTGCATGACTCTGAACTGTGGCGAGAACTTGGTATACTCAGGGAGAACCATGACGCCACTGGGAGAACATGCAAACTCCACTCAAACGGAATCTGAAACAGTTAAAAAAACAAAACAACAACAAAATAGTACTAGGCAAATGCCTATAATACTGTTACAGCTAATCACTTATATACACTTATAGGCCAGATATTTTTTTTTACATGTACTTGAGGTTAACCACTCTCCAACTAGTAAAGCCTTCTGTATTTTCAGTTAAGAGAAAGTGGGAAATAAACTGATTGATGTCTTGCTTATTTTTTGAATTTATAGAAAAAATGTAACATTTCTTTACGAACAAATGTGACTTCACATTCTGTGTTGATAGTTCCATCCTAAAGGAGGAGATTCTTTTTAAGGTAGTTTTTGTCAGCTGAAGAAAGGTTAGTCATTGCATTATTTCTGTTGATGCAGCATCATGATTACTACAGTTTCACACTGACTGCAGGTGCCAAAATATATTTAGGAATAATCTTCAGGGTAAACTAATTTTCCTTTAATATAGATATGTCAGCATAGCAGTGACGGGACAGGTGGCAAACTGTTTCACTGGATTGCAGCCACACAACTTACATGCAAGCTGTTGCATGCTGACAATGACTAACTGCTCCGTGAAGACAAAAGCATCACTGTGGCATACACCAGCACTCCAAGAGGATTTTTTTGTGGTTGGCCATAATTTTGTTTTTGATTCTTTTTGGCACATTTCTTTCCCATTTTTTATTTCAATTATTATCAGGTGAATGTAGTACTTTTGCTAATAATTAGGTTGGACCATAGAGTACCACTGGTAAGAGAATTACTAAACATAAAGATAGTGGCCAGCTATGGCAGCAGATGCTTTGTGGAGAAATGGAAAGAGAGCGATGGATGGGGAAAGGATGACGATACTGTACGTTTATCTTTACACACTCACACATGGGTGCATTAGGGGCAACTTGGGGTTCAGTATTTTGCCTAAGAATACTTTGACACATGGACAGGAGGATCAGTACAACCCTCTTTACTTGCTTTACCACCTGAGCTATAGAAGCAAAACGTTATATATTGAAGCAGCATTATATTTGGACAGGTAAGGGAAAAAGTTTATTACACAACAGTTTACATTTCATGAAAAATGTCATCTTTTTCCCAGATATAAAGAATCAGGCCTCATATTTATAGATTTCCACAATTATACTATTTCTTAAATGTTGCAGATGTAATGGCGTTAGACATTTACAACAATGAAATCAAACACATTTTTGCTCAATGGGCAAAACAGAGTGGATATCCCAGGTCTAAATGATAAACGATTTAAAGTGAGAACTGATAAAAAGCAAACGGATGCCTAAGTGATATTAACTTCAACAAGGAACTACGCCAAACTGGAGGCTTTAAATAATTTAGATCCAGAAAGTTACTAGATAGAGTGGACACACCAGGGTAAAACTAAATACAAGACACAAGATGCAAAGAACTACCAAAATCAAACAGGATGTAATTAACAGAGAATAACTAATGGAAACAGACACTTGACAAGACACAAACAGATCCTGGGAAGGATAGAATAAAGAAAAAGGATCAAAACATAAACACTTAACTATACAGAAAACCAGATTACAAAGTTAGCAAGAACAAAAAAATTCAGCCACAGAGGAATTACAACAATAAGGCGGTACCTGAAGGTTATTCCCAAAAACTGGAACCTATAACTAAAACTGAACCAACCAGGAGAGAGAGAGAAAATGCTAGACAATCATAAATTTAACAGTTCAAATCTCAAAACTCGGGATATAGGATCATGACACATTCCCACAAGGTTTAATTTCCAGGCTGTTTCCAAAATTTGGACGCAGCCAAAGTTTAATATCAGTCTAGGTATTGTGTACCAGTTAATGGGCTGGGCTGTCAGTGACATAAAGTGAGAGGAAAAGTTTGATAAAAAGAATATGATGATGAAGAGACTAGCTTTTCCCCACTGATCAGTAACAATATTTAGACCACCTGGCTAATACTGAGATGGTCTCCCTCCTCCTGCCAAATCTTTGCTGTGTTGGGGGAAGGTGAGATTCATTGGTTTGCACCTGGAGTCCATTGACATTAGAAAGTGTTGTTGCATGTCGCCTAAACATAAATCCTAGAACCTAAGGATTCCCACTATGACATTGCATTGTAACACAGTTATCAGTATTATACACCTCACCTGTCAGTGCTTTTAATTTGGTGGCTGATAAGTTTCTCTTTCACATACACTGAGGTTCTTTGGTAAAGGTAAATGCTTTACCAAGTTGTGGCAGGACCACAGCCTTTGTCTACTGATCCAAATGTTTGGAGGCTGCTCATTAATATAGATGGGGTTTTTATAGAAATGGCTGTTATGTTAAATTATTCAGCAGGTTCAGGGAGACATATGGGCTAGCCCCTTCAGTAGCACAGCCAACCGAACACGTAAATACCTACTGTGGGGCAGGTGAATAAGAGGAACGAGCAAAGAATCTGGTGTGTATGAGAAGAGGAATGGCATAGGGCCTTGACAGACCTAAATCACAAGCTGTAATAGTGTCACCAGGATAGCAGCAACCACATAAACGAACACACACAAAAGTGTTGTTACAGTTGCAATTTGAAGAAGACTTATTTATGTAAATGCACACATGATGCTTGCATTTTATTTTAGTGTTGAATGTGCTTATATTGGCCTAACTTTAATCTGTGTGCATGATTCAGTTAGATGAATATGAAAGAGAATAAGAAGGAATAAACGGGTTTGGAAATTAGTTGAAAATAACAGAGAGACTATTATTACTGTAAATTCTTCTCTGAGAATCTATACATTTGAATAACATGTTCACTACAGTTGCACTCTACACCCAAAAGCAGCTTTCACTTCACACAATCGCATATACATACTTGAAGAGAAATGAAATGGTCCATCAAAAAATATGTTTTTTCTTATTTATTTACTTTTAAAACTCATTGGTAATGTTAATAAGTGTGTGTTTCTGTTGCCAAATAAAATTGTATGCACACCATCATTTTTGCATTGTTTTTTTAACTTTAGCATTGGTAATCTGTTCAAAAATGAAGTAAAATGGGAAACAAAATATCCTTAAAAGTTGTGCGCTATGATTAAAAAACCAGGTTTCATGTTTGTTAATGTAGGTGATACAATAGTTGAGCAATAGTGCAAACACGCTACAGCGCATCAGAGTGCCAGGTGTTGACAATGTTAATTAAAAATAAGAAGGTTAAAAAAGGGGGAAAAAAAGGACTCAGATAAAGTATTTAACAGCTAGCTTCATTAGGGAAATACACAAACGTAACAATCTAAATGTCCTTCCTCTTTTATGTTGCTTTATTTTAACTAATGCATTAAAGTGGTTAGGAGATAATGAAACAGTGTTACTATGAGACTTACAAAGAATGTGGGAGGGGTGCAAAGTGAGGACGTCAGTGAAGTTTATTTCACTCATTAGTAAGCCTGAAACTTTGGAGAAATGTTTCACAGGGTTTATTTTTGTGATATTTCGGATAGTAAATGATTATCATAACCACTTATAACTTGATATATTTTTAGTTCCACTCTTCTTATATTTTGAACTGTGACAGACAGAGGAGGTTTTTAATGGCTGCATAAGCTTGCACATGTTTTTCTCTGCAGTTTTAAAGGGGAAGCCAAGTGTGTTGCTGATTGCATATTTATCTTTTCTCAACTGGGTTCCATTATGCTGTCATGCAGTTTAAGATTATTTGAGGTCCAAGAAAATGCTGCTATGATGCATAATGAGTTTCTTCCCAGGTGATTTAAATGTTTGCAGTAGATATGTGCTTGTTTGAATTTCAATGATCAGATTTCAGAGCAGAGACTTCCTCAACCTGATTGTTTGATGGAGCATGACCATAAATTCAACTTCTGAGGAATAATCACAGTAAAGTTGCTGTACACGAATAATCTATTCTAAAATAGCACGTGTCATCTTAAGATATACAAGCCCTTTAAACATTCATAAAGACACACACCAATGCTCATGTTCAAACAAACTGAACAAGCAGTTCTTCATGGCAGGAGGCTTTTGGGATATGCATGAACCGTACAAGGAATTTCCTGAAGATGAATCCCTAATCTATGTGAATGTTACTGAGGTGTTACTGCTATTGAGCAAAAACATTCATGTCAGGCTACAGTAACTGTTTCATCAACATACACTGCATAATTGTTCAACTTCTCCACTTTATGTTACATGATGGTTGTAAGTATAGCATGGCATTTCTAAATTTGAAGTTGCTGATCTAGCTGTTTATTGTCACACACATATATGTGCCTGCTGGTGCATGTGGGAATTTAATTAACAGTGATTGCTCGTTATTCTTAGCAGCAGATAAATTTGTTATCGCATAAAGTAATTATTACTTATACTGATCTAACTCATTTGCACAAACATTTAGCGCTGCAAAGATATATTTGGTTGTTGGATGGAATGTTTCAGTCATGAATCATGAGTTAATAAGCAGCGTGCCAGAAACAGATCACAATTTTAATTTGTGCCTTGAATAGAATTCTGCTGGAAATCCATCTGGAACTGCAGCCTTTTCATTGGACGTGCTTTTCAGGGCTTTCTGGAGTTCCCTTGACGTCAGCAGTGAATCATTGCTTTGGTTGACAGTCCGATAGTTTTGGAAGGGTTATGTTTTCAAGAAACTGATCAATTTCATCTGTATATTGGTTTATCTGTGGTAAATATTACGTTTTGTAAAAGTCCCTGAAAGTGGTGTTTGTTCTTTCAGGATGATAAACTGTATTTCCAGTTACGTCTTTAACAGCACATATAGTTGTTGTTGTTTTTTTATTATTTTAAGTTAGTTAGAAATCTGATTTGTTACCATGTTCAAAATTTTGCAAGTCAAGTGTTTGTACTAAGATTTGAGTTTTTTGTCAGTCATTACATTTAATTCTAGCTTTGCTTAACATATTTTGCTCAGCATTTCCTGTTCCTCAGAGGACACGTAGGCTTCTTCTAAGGATATAATGGTTTTCTCTAATTGCTGAATACGTTTGTTGTTATGTGATGAGAATGAAATTATTTTACCTCCCATCACAGCTTTACCTGTCTCCCAGATTCTGATGGTCTAGGTAGGTCATTACAGTCTTAAAATAAAGCCCATTATTTATTAAAAAAAATATTTAATAACATTTTCATCTTTAAACAATGATGTATTAAATCTCCAGTTTTTACTTGGCGGAATGACCTTATTTATTAGAATTAAAGACACAGGAGCATGGTCGCTGACATCTATAGGTTGTACCTCTGTGTCTGAAATGTCACTCAACAGTGAGCTGCTGACTAGGAAATAATCCAGACGAGAGTAAGAGTGATGGATGTGTGAGAAGAAAGTATATTTCCTACGTTTGGGGTGAAGGAAACGCCATGCGTTGCAAAATCCGCCAATTGTGCTGAGTTCCTGCTGCACTGAGCCTGTCCATTTCTTCATTTA
>VOQK01037590.1:0-11332 GCA_015052645.1 Benitochromis conjunctus
AAGATTAGGCTTCAAACTTTCCTTTTTGCTAAAGCATATAGTTAGGGCTGGATCAGGTGACCCTGAATCCTCCCTTAGCTATGCTGCAACAGGTGTAGGCTGCTGGAGGACTCCCATGATCCTTTTTCTTTTTCAGTCCTTTCTCACTCACTATGTGTTAATAGACCTCTCTGCATTCAATCATACCTGTTATTAATCTCTGGCTCTCTTCCACAGCATGTCTTTTATCCTGTCTTCCTTCTTTCACCCCAACCGGTTGCAGCAGATGGCCGCCCCTCCCTGAGCCTGGTTGTGCCAGAGGTTTCTTCCTGTTAAAAGGGAGTTTTTCCTTCCCATTGTCGCCAAAGTGCTTGCTCATAGGGGGTCATATGATTGTTGGGTTTTTCACTGTATGTATTATTGTAGGGTCTACCTTACAATGTAAAGCGCCTTGAGGCGACTGCTGAATAGAATAGAATAGAATAGAAGATACTTTATTGATCCCCTAAAGGAAATTGTTGTTGTGATTTGGCGCTATATAAATAAAATTGTATTGATTTGAATTGAATTGAGGGCTCACAGATTTTTAATGTGCAAGTAAAAATGAACACTTGTCTGCAAAATGAGATGATTTGCTCATGCACTAAAAAAAGACCATGTTGGAATTTTGTTATTCAATAGTGGACATTGGTTGCCCAAACATGGCAGCAACTTAAACACAAATTAACACTGAACTTTAAAACATGAGGCAATTATGTTAATTACACCCAAGATGCTTACATAAATCAGTGGGACTATGGAGTTCTTCAAGAGAGGGTAGAGGACAGCCAATAAATTCCTGGGCAGTCTTAATGATTCTCGGGAGTGTTTTTCTCTGTGCTGCTGTGCAGCTGAAAACCACACACAGAGGCAGTAGCACAGAATGCTCTCAATAGAGTATTGGTTGCAGGACACCAACAGTTTTTGAGAGATATTATTTTTCCTGATGACCCTCGGGAAATAGAGTCTCTGCTGGGCCTTCTTTGGTAACTGCCATGTTTACATCCCAAGTTCTTCATGATGTGGTCTCCCAGCAAATGGAAGTCTGGCACCCTCTCCACACGATCCCCACTGATGTATAGTGGTTGAATGTCCATTTTTCTTTTCCTGAAATCCACAACGGGCTCCATGGTCTTAGTTGTGTTCAGGATCAGGAAGTCTGTGCACCACGCTGTCAATCGCTCTACTTCATCCCTGTAGGCAGACTCATACCCCCGGAGATGAGCCCCAGCAGAGTTGTGTCATCTGCAAATTACATTGCTAAAAGCATGACTCAGGACAGCTTTTTTTTTTTTTTTAAACAACTCCAAATCCAGCACACCCACATCTCACATTTTAGTTTTAACATGTAGGGAACAAAATAGTACAGCTATGTTTTAACAAGTTCTATGCCCACTCTTTTTACCCCCTCAGGAACACGAAATGCCCATTAGCATGGTTTGACCATCAACCCAACACCCACTTCTATGATGCGGGACCTAAAATAAAGAGAATAGTGCACCTTAAATTATTTTACATAATGCTGTTTTAACTGTTCAATATATCAACTTTGTGTCCGGTTTGCTAGTCAAGTTTGTCTGAGTGCAGCTCAATGGATGTGCCCTATGTTGGGTTTTTCATATTTTCAGTGAGTTAATGCAGCTAGAAGAATTGGACAGTGTGGACAGGAACAGGGGAAAAGTGGAAATGCAAATTAATTTAGATTTAAAGAAAGAGGAAGAAAGACAGAAACTGGTTCATTAGTCAGTTGATTTCATACAAAAAGCAAGTGTATTGACAAAAGTAGTCACTCATCTATCTCAGTCATTGAATTCAGGTGCTCCGATCACTTCCAAAGGTGTATAAACTCGAGCACCTAGGCATGCAGACGGCTTTGAAAAACATTTGTGAAAGAATGGGCCGCTCTCAGGTGCTCAGTGAATTCCAGCGTGGTACAGTGACAGGATGAAACTTGTACCAGTCCAGCTGTAAAATGTCATCATTCAAGCCATCTTAAAAGAATTGAAGCTGTTAAAGCTGGAAAGGGTGGACCAACATAATATTAAACCCTATGGATTAATAATGGGATGTCAGTCGAGTTCATATAAGTGTGAAGGCAGATGAATGAATACTTTGGGAAATATAGTGTATGTGGATCTCCAAGGTACTCAGACCTCTTGTGTTCAGATTTTATTGCTCTTTATTTCACATACCTTAGACAGTCAGAGGGCATTTCAGGGCTCCATATTGTCCAGGTGTGGTTTCGTTTTTGTTGTTTCAAGTGCTTGAAAAAAGGCAACTGGACTTCTTTAGGTTCATGAAAACATTTCTACTCTCCATTCAAGAGGCTTTGTCAGTTGTAAAACAACTTATGGCGAGTCTTAGGTAGGTATTTAACCTGAAGTGGCAACTGTCTCCTTACACATGCTCCTGAGGGTCATTGACCTGCTATTAATCATTTGAGTCATCACATTAGCCAAGTTGTGACAAAAGGTATCGCCTGGGCCAAAGTGTGAGCCTTCTGTAAGAGACTGCCCCATTCCACCATCGTGCAATCTATTGAGGGCACCTGTGGCAAGGTGTGAGTGAGAGGAGTGCCTGGGAAGTGATCTCAAGACTTTGTGGGCTACCACTTCTATTCAGTGATAGTCATTCACATCCGTCTTCTCCATCCAAAATGATGTCTCTGTGTTTTGTATCTGAGATTCTTTGTGTGTCTTTGCAATTAGGGTTTGATTCAACTGGTCCCTAACTGGTCGCGTAGAATCAACCTGATTGATTTTATATGAAATGACCCCAATGATCAAAATAGGGCAACCGTACGCCTGTCTGTCTCATTTTTGTATCACATTCTCAGCTTTCTGGCTTTCAGTGAAAATCTCTTTTGGAACAATCGCCACTAATGCAACTCTTTCCTGTTACTGCTACACCCTTTCCATGTTTTGCTTGTGTTTTTTTTTTTAGCTCTATCATGCTGTTGCTTCTGCCACTGTCTTTAGAAACATCCATCCATCCCATCCATAGTCTTCCACTTATCCTTGTCAGGGTTGCTGGGAGGCCTGGAGCCTATCCCAGCTGTCTTAGGGCAAGAGGCAGGGTACACCATGAACAGTCTGCCACAGGACTAACACATAGAGACAGACAACCATTTACACTGACATTCACACCTATGGGCAATTTAGAGTTACCAGTGAAACTAACCCCACTAACTGCATGCCTTTGGACTGTGGGAGGAAGCCAGAGTACCCAAATGAGAGCCAGAGAACATGCACACTACACAGAAAGACCCCGGCCTGATGGTAGAATTGACATCAGGACCTTCTTGCTGTGAGACAACAATGCTAAACACCAAAACAATCAGGTCTAATTTAGTTGTTGGTGCAACAAGGAATTTTAAATAGCCCAATGCTGAGCCCAACAGACTGCTTGAGGGTTGATATAATAATCTCGCTGCTTCTTTGGGGACAGGTGATCTCACAGTGCTGAATATTTTTCAGTGCATGGAGGCGTCTTTCAAATGAGAGAGCATTTATCACAATCTGTTTACTAAAACTAGATGGGACATAAGTTTTGATGATGACACCTGTTAGTACTGATGTGTTTCATATTTATTTACATTATAGTCATTTTTTCCCACAGGGAGAAAACGTTCACTGGATCAATAAACAAAAAACAAACAAACCAAAGAAGCCAAAAATCTAAACACAACTATCAACTCAGAAGGAAAAAAAAAAAAAGTCAGAGATATGGACTTTGCCTTAAGTCTGCCTTGTCTACCGTCTACAAATATATTTTGTTTGGTCATAAAATGGTTTTAAGCCAACTCACAGCATGACATTTAAGGGTCAGTGCACCATGAATCACCTCCCTCTGTCCCAGATATCCATTCGCTCGTCGCTCCTTTCTGAGCTCTTCATCTGTTTCAAGGATTTTTTTTTTTTTTTTTTTACTGTTCAGGCTATTTGGACTGAATCTAAACTGACAGACACTGTATGTACATGTATTCACCATTCAAACTGTTCCGTTATTGAGCCACATGACAAAGTGGAGCACTGCATAGATTGCTGGGGCAGGAAACAGATGAACAGTATTGGTTTTTCCACTGTAGACAAGAAGGCAGAGGTGGCTTTGGAAAAAGTAAAACTCATTACACACAGAGCAATTGAACACATTTGAACTAATTGGAGGGTTGTTGAGAGGACTGCTGCCATTTTCTCTTGTGCTGACATTCACTTAAAAAAAAAAAGAATGTGGATTTTATTCTTTTATGTGATAGTGCGGATAGATCCTAAAATCTCACTTATTAGGTAACCTGAAAACTAATCACAATCTAGGTTACGCAGCACTCTTTTGCTGTGCAACCTATACCAGGCAGAAAATTCCTTTGGGATTGTTACTACTGTTGAACTTGGTCTGTAGGATGCTTTGAAAGAAGTTTAAAGTATCCACTTGGTTTAAAAACACTGAGGACCCTAACGAGATGCTCTGCAGATCTGTGATTTTGTGTTCCTAGATGTATTCCTTCTTCTTTACAGCTGGTTGCTCTAGTATACAAGCTATAAATTGTATGTAAACGATGCACATTACCACCCTGATGTCACTCATTGGATTTTGGACTCCCACATAAAGCCTCAAGTTTGTTATCCTGGCTGTTGCCATCTGTCCTTTGTCTATATAATATCTTATCCATGTTTTACTTTCTCCATTTATTCCAACAAATATGCTAATGTTTCTATTGTCCGTTTGTCTGGTCTGTTTAGTACATTGAGAGCAAAGAAAAGCTGGAGCTCACTTCCATACACGTGTCTACATACTTTGCCAACAACTTGAGTCTGGCTCTGGTAAAAGTGCACTTGGCCAAAAGTTGTCTTGGGTAGCAAGCAAACCAATAACTATCAGCAGGCATATTTTTAATGTGTGTGTGTGTGTGTGTGTGTATATATATATATATATATATATATATATATATGAGTAGTTTATGAATTTCTAACAGAGTAACCAGTATGTATAGGTTAGCTTTTGTCTGCAGACCTGTGTTTAAACCCCTCTGCCCACACTACATTTCATGTGGAAATATGTCACATTATAGAAGCTCTGAATTCGGCTTCACTCTGGCTTTATAGGTTAGAAACGTCAAGAAGTCACAAGCCTTTAAAGTCACGTACTTTGAGATGTACATGAACCATCAGCGATGTTAACTGGGGACAGGAGGCAAGTATTTGGTCTCTAACAAATATGAGTCATTGCAGATAGAAAGCTCGAAGCAAAAAGTGATGACCTATTTATCAAAGTCGACTGCAGAAGTAGGGTGACCCAGTAACAAATCACTCCAAACACAAATTTTACCTCTTCTCCTCCCACATCTCTTTTTTCCCCTGTTACCCCAGCTGTCAGAAGAGTGACTCTGAGTGCTTGTGTCATTCAAAATGTTTTCCTGCACTCTCAACTCTTCCCTGGGGCCAATTAGAGGCAAACTACTTAATGATCTTAGTACGAATCTGTATTCCCGTGTTCTTGTCATGTTGATTATTCTCACAAAAGGCACGTGTACGCCTGATTCAGCCAATCACACAGAGCGAGGATTATAAAGTAAGTGGATGCGGGATGAGGTTGTTTTTGTTCACACAGCCTCTACTACACTCAATGATGATACACATGCACTTTCACATTGGATCGTGCTGTTGTTAGACATGGTACCCGCCCACCTTACTTGCTTTATTCCCAGCACTTATGTCTCCTTATTCTTGCCACTGCTGTTTTGCGCACACAAAGATGCTCCTGTGTTATCTTAGAGATGAGAGACGCTCCTTTATCTCCTTTATCTCTTTCCCCACGGCACATAAGACTCCTTTTATGTATCATTTGTATCATGCCAACGCACACTCAGAGATGCACAAACACGCTCAATGCACAGAAACAGTGTTTCATGGTCTTGAGTACTCACAATTGCAGGCTGGTGCAAACAGCAGGAAGATGATAGGTGTGGGTGAATGTGTGTGTGGAAGTTATTGAGGGAGGGAGAGTGAAATAAAACTGAAGAAGTGTGAATCCCATTGCATTAAAAAGCACTTTAACGTCCTAAAAACTCTGCTTTTAACTTTCTGACCTGAAAATAAATTTGAAGCTCCTGTTGCTGCATCATTAGCCTTCTAAAACTCTGCTGAATAGTTAGACACTCTAGGAAGTGAACATATCTGGCAAACTATGAGCCCTCGCGTGTTAATTTATTGAAAACCTATTATTTTTCATGTTGCGAAAAAAAACACATCATCCTTCTTTTCATCATAAAAAGCAGTTATCAGAAAATGTCTGTGTTATTAATAATCAATGTTGCAGTTATTTAAATCCCAAGAGACACCATCTGAACCAGAAATGATGGCCAATTACCAGCACCAGTTATTTTACCATTTAAATCAATGTGCTGTTCTCCTCAGCACAGTTTACTGAAGTTACTCTCAAATGTTCTAAAGGTTTTTTGAAAAAGATTACCTGAAACCCATCATTGACTAAATCTAAATCTCCAATAGGGTTGGGAAAAATTTAACAAACATTTGCCAAAATTACCCACAATGCTCTGTTTTATTGCCCACTAGGTTTTTTGGGGTTTCCTGATTAGCTTCTAAAATGTTCCAAATTGCAAAGCTCTGTATGCAAAAATGCAAACAACAGTTAACATAATGCTTCTAAAGTCATGTGAAAAAGACAGTTTTTACAGGGTTCCATGTAGTCCTGTGCAAAAGTACGTACACCCCTTAATCCAGTAGGAATTAAGAGTATAAGTAGGACTGAGGTGCTGCTTTTTAAATGCACTTGTTTAATTGATCATCAGCAAGTGTGACTACCTCTATAGAAGCACACAGACACACATATTTGTTAGTTCATGCAAAATTGCAATTCAATAATTTCCATTTAAGACATCGTGGATGTGCTACCACACAGCAGGCATATTATTTGACAGGTGATTTAATTAAAAGGCACCAATATTACAAATGTGGACAGTAGAGAAGTCCAGTACAGGGACACACATTAGTAGACAGCTGTTGGCTACAGTTACCTGTCTTGGCACCCTTATCTGTCAAAGTGGCCCCACCTCTAATGTTATACCTTCACAAAACCCAGTGGATAAGTAAAAGATAAGTTGTTATGAAGGAGAGCATCAGTTCTTAGAGCAGTGATGTTCTTTTATGGCAAGCAAGGCAATCAAGGCAGCACTGCTTGCCCAGTGTAATCTAAATACTGACATCAGTTAAAACCAACATGAAGTAATCCCTCTCTCCTTGCATCTCAAACAGCTGTCGGTCCCACGAGCTTCTCCCACTGCCTGCGAGAGAAGTTTGCCATCTTGTTGCCATAGTTGGCTATGGCCTCTGGAAGCAGGCTTGACTAAACTTCCAGTTTAGTGTTTATCGTTCAAGACAAGTTGCCGAGCTGGATGTGTTTTCTGAGATTATTTATGGGCTGTGTTGTGTGGAAACAAAGCTTGCATTAACAAGTAAACAAGCAGTCTGAGTAGTCAGACAAACAGAAGCCATTTTTACACATGAACTATGGACAATGTCGGGAGAATCAGGTCCAGCCATTATCTAAAGTTGCCTGTTCTAACATGTAGCACACAGCAGAAGGCAATCTTATCTGTGCCAGATGCATTCTTTTACCAGAAATACTTCTGTTTTTGGCATAAATGTTGTTTGCTGTAAATTCACTGGATGATCATTGGCTATTCTCGCATCTGTACAACACATCACAGATTCATCACAGTGACTTTGTATTAGGAAGTTAGCATGGTATACATTTAGTGTCCAGTGCAGCTCATTCAGACATTTGCATTTCTCTGCCCCCCTCAGTTCTGACAGTATGCTCCAAACATCATTTAGACAGAAGACACAAGAAGCGTTTCTGTACACCTTAATCGCGCGCTGCCGCATTCCTACTGAGAGAGAAGATATTACATAACTCATTAAGCACCTTTCCTGCCCTCTTGTTTGGTGCTTAAGAGATCCCAATGACTAACATTTACATTGCAGTGCTTAATGGAGAAATTAATGTGGAGTTTTAACATTTTACAGCCTCGAACCAGAACCTCTCCTAATACCCTCATTTAATGTTTTATGCATTGGCTTCAACAAATATACTTTGCTACTTGTTCCATTATGCTATCATTGAACCCACTTACTTTATATTTTCGGCCGAGTAGAATGATTCATTAATACGTCTTGTTTGTGTTTTTTTCCCCTAAAACTTCTACTACACTTCAAAACAAATATGGGAAAAATAAGCTTTGTCTGTCCAGAGGATCATATAAATAGGCTCACGATTACACACAAGCTCACATAAGTCTGTACACCTAGAGTGGAAGTTGGGTGGCTGTCTGATCAAAACCATTTCACAACCAAATGTTAATCAAGTGTTGAATTAATGTTGTGATCTTTTGGTCATTTATTGGTCCAATAGCTTCATGACAGGAAGATGAAGGTAGTGATAATGATGATGATGATGATGATGATGGCATAAAAAGGAATTTTTTTCCCCCTCTTCAATAATTATTCACTAATTTGGCAAATGCGGCAACATCAGTACCACTAGGCTATTTTCCTGTCTCTGCACGCACACATACACACATGCACACGCACGCACACACGCACGCACGCACACACACACACGCACACACACACACACTCATAATGATAAGTGTACTGTGTGTTGCAGTTTAAGCTGATTAGATATGAGATTTTCCATATATTGTAATATAAATTGTGTTTGTGTGTCTCTATGAGTGTGTGTGTCTGTGTAGTCTCAGCGTTGTGTTAATGTTATTACCATAATGACTAATGCTTGACATTTCTCCACCCCTCTAGTTTCTGAAAAATGTTCTAATTTGTTCTACTAGTACATCCTACCATTTTCTGTAATACTCTCTCTGTCTCAGTCTCTCTCTCTCTAGCGAATAACATTTAAAGCTGTACAGCGTACACATCTGTACATCTGTTTTCTGCTTCCAACATTGTGACACTCAAGCACTATATCCCACCAATTTTGTCTTTCTCTTTCAGATGACCTCATGAAGGATGTTTAGGTATGCGTGTGTCAGAGTGAACATTCGTGTGTATCCATCCATCCCTGGGGCTCGCATCAAGTGCACTGGCTGCATCAGTGGACTTCATTATTGCTAATAGCCAGGGATTTACTCTTTTACTCCTAGTTCGTTCCATTGTTCATTAACCTCAGTTCATTTAGCTTGGGACCGGCTGCCCGTCAGGGATGGAACTGTTTCACCCAAAGTCACCAGTCTCAAAGTAAAAGGGCAGTGTTGTTTGTTTTTTTTTAAACTCATGTTAATCCAGCATTTACAGTTGTTCTCTTAAGTTTACACGCACTCATCATGGGCATCATGGGCACTTGTCATTTTGGTCTTTAATTTTTTTGAACTGTTCTTTATCCAGGCATGGTTTCTTTCTAAGCATAGTTGATAAAGTTTCAATACGGTTGAGGTTGGAGCATCAGGAGGACCTTCAGAAGCTTAATTTTAACCTGTTTTCTCCACAAGTTTTGATGTGTATTTAGGATCGTTCTCCTTTTGTTTCACCCAATTGTGTCAAACTTTATAGCTTTTAATTTGAGGTGAAGTCTAAGAATATGGAGGTAAGCTACCTCCTTCATTAATCCATCCATTTTTCTGGGGCACCAAGCAGCCCCAGAAAAAGTTGTTTAGAAATGGCTCCAAGAGACCTTCTGAACTTGTGTGATTCTACAGTTCTCCTTCTTAGATCTTCAATGAGTTCCCACTGTTCCCATTGTTCTCACTGAGTACTAGCCAATCCAGTGAGTGCTGTCAAAAATCCTTTTTATGCTGGCAAAGACCAGTTGTAGTCAATCATGATCACTAATGAGAAGTTAATAGACCTTAAAGTTAAAAGACATTGTAGACCCTTCAGCACATCTGTTATAGTGGATTAGAGAAAATACACACAATTCCTGTTTTTTAAAGTTATTAAAGATGTATCCTGTATAATCATTCCACCTTGGAAAAAGAACTGTGTTCAAAGAAACCATTAAAAGCCCAAAGTTCCCATAACGTTCATCTCCACGATGAGTGCACGTAAATTTCTGACCACAATTGCATGTGCTATTTCTGCACCACACATTACCACCTGATAGCAGTTAAGGTCACTGAGGGGGTTAAACAATTCCTTAGTGGCAGGGATACTGTTATTCCAGTGTGTCTGAAATGGCAGACTGGGGTGGTGGTTACCGTTTTTAAGAAGGGAGTCTAGATAGTGTTCTCCAACTTCAAGAGGACAACACCCTTGAACCTCCCAGGGAAGGTCTAAGTCCGGGTACTGAAGAGAAGAATCTACCTGTTACCTTATAACAGGGGGATATAATATGCTTTGTGTCCTGATCTTGGAACTCTGGACCAGCTCTTTATCCTCTCAAAGATATTCGACGTGTGTGGGAGTTTGCCCAATCTTGGCATGTCCACTGGGAAATCCACTTGGAGTCCAGGACATCTGGCCCATTGTTAGGAGCACAGCATCTGCTCTAATCTGTTGAGGTAAATATAGGGCTGAGTGGGAAAGTGAAGCTGTCACTTTAGTGGTCAATCTAAATTCCTACCCTCACATATGGTCACGAGCTGTGAATAGTGACCAAAAGAATGAGCTTGTTAATATAAGTTGGGGAAATGATCTGGCTCTGTAGG
This sequence comes from Benitochromis conjunctus, assembly GCA_015052645.1. Taxonomy (NCBI): domain Eukaryota; kingdom Metazoa; phylum Chordata; class Actinopteri; order Cichliformes; family Cichlidae; genus Benitochromis; species Benitochromis conjunctus. The sequence goes on from VOQK01037590.1 coordinate 10,697, forward strand.
ATGCCTAGGCTCTCCCTCATGTGAGGCGCTCAGTCATTCTGGGGAGACTCAGAGAAGAGTCGCTACTTTTCCACATCTAAAGGACCCAGTTGAGGTAGCTTTAGCATCTGACTAAGATGCTTCCTAGATGCCTCCTAGTGTTTCAGGCATATCCTACTGTGAGGAGGCTACAGGGTAGACCCAAGACACAGTGGAGAGATTATGTCTCACAGCTGGCTTAGGAACACCATGGAAATCTTGGAGGAAGTGGCGTAATGAGATGCTGGTCTGGGCATCACTGCTTAGACTGTTGCCCCATAACATAGAACCAAAATAATGGATGGATGGATGGATGGATGGATGGATGGATGGATGGATGGATGGATGGATGGATGGATGGATGGATGGATGAATGGCTAGGACATCTAACATTAAATACAAGGAAAAATGTTTTTTATAACAAGGGAAAAAAGCAGTCACTTGGAAATCTATTGAATGTGTTAAAACTGAGAAAAGCTGGAGGCTAAAACAATAATAAACTCCTCTAAATGAGTGAAATCTCTCCATTATGAAGTTATATTCATCAGCGATTAATGACAGCCCAGCAGCATGCTATGGCCTGTTGCATTGGTTTGGTGTGTCATATCCCTTAGGCTG
>VOQK01037590.1:11352-24780 GCA_015052645.1 Benitochromis conjunctus
CATATCCCTTAGGCTGCAGTATCACCCAGCAAGGCCTTCTGTTGGTCAATCAAATCAGTACATCCAAAGACACGTTCCTTTGCAGTGTACACAAAGAAGTATTTCTCCTTTCTGCCCTCCAACTGTCACGATTAAAGATGTTAAAATACAGTAACTTTCCAGAGCTTGAAAATGCTGTTTTGACATCCAATGAGGCTTTAAATTCACAAATCAACAAATTGAATTTTATGGATTTTATTTCATTTTTCACAATTATGTAGCTGTCTATGATCTGAATGTACATTTATGGTGTCAAATCTTTAATGAAGTGCTTACTGGATGAACACGCAATGGGTCTGTACAGTGTCTTATATGCAATATTGCCTCTCTGGTGAGGCGAAGGTATATACTGCTGCAGACCACGGAGGGTCCCTTTAGTCACAATTCATTATGTTGGTTTAGAAATATTAGTATAATCTGAACTGAAACTGTAAAAGTCTTCAGGCAACACATGCATTATAAACTCTGTCTTTTAGACCAAGTTTTTTAAGACCTTTATTATTTCACTTTATATTATTATTAAACAAATCTTTGGGCAAATTATAAAGAAGCTGCCGCATGCGCTACAGTAAAGGCACTGTGCACTGGTGGGTACTTCAAGTTGACAGGCTACTGTAAGGACGTGTTGCCCATTCTGGCACCCGGCAAATTTGTACTTCACGGTTAAAAAGAGTCACATGGCCCAAAGCCATGATTTGTAAATGTTTTTAGTGCCTGCATTTGGTAACTGCAGCACAGTTACATTCAATTTAAAACACTAAAAAGCTGGAGTTACGGTTGTCTGAATGAAACAGGAGTATGTTGTGCGACGGTTTCTAAAGGTAAAGCATGCATGTACTTACCACTGACTCTCTGTCTATCTCTTACCAGAACAGTACCAGCTGAATAACTCTGCTTATGGACCATTTGGACAAGGGCTTCCACACCCTCACAGCAACCACAGCACAGTGGGACTGAACAAATACACCTCCCTCAAAGCTGTGGGTAAGCCTGACACAAATACATGCTAAATGATGCTTATTTCAGCTGACATTGCAACCTTTACAGTACAAGTTAAGAGTACAGGAGCTGTCAGATGATGAAGGGTCTCTTTACCTTGTGGAAAACAGATTTGATCTTAAAGTGAGGCCCCCCACCATGTTCCCATTTAAGTAACGTTAATCATCTAAATGTTACTAAGTGACTGACGTAAACTGGAGTTCACAGGAGATTTACTTCCCCATGGTACATCGTCATGCAGACAAGCATTAGTTATTGCAGTAAGGCCTTTGTGTGGTTTGATTCAAAGAAACCTCACTGTACATGGAATATTTAGGATGATATGACCACATAGGCCTAGTAATTGCTAAGGACAGAGCTCTATGATGTATGGATTGCAGGTATTACAGCCTTTCTGAGCTCTTGAGCAGATAAAAATGACAATGAAAACCATCTGACTGGAGAATTTCCCATTTTTTTGGCGAATTTAAGAAAATATGATATGATGATTTTTATTTTAACAAAAAATGTGTAGCTAGCTTAATTGCATGTACACTAAAAAGTAGCACTTTTTTTATTCCATGATTCACTATATAACCAAAAGTATAAAGTCATCCATTTAAATCATTGAATTCAGGTGTTCCAATCATTTCCATGGGCACAGGTCTATAAAATCAAGCACCTAGTCATGCAGACTGCTTCTACGATCATTTGTGAAATAATGGGTTGCTCCCAAGAGGTCAGTGAGTTCCAGCATGGTACCATGAGAGGATGTCAGTTGAATAATGTCCAGTCATGACATTTCTTTGCTACTAAATATTCCACAGTAAATCGTTATTGGTATCATAATAAAGTGGAAGCAAATAGGAATGACAGCAATTCAGTCATGAAGTGATAGGCCGTTTAAAATCTCAGAGTGGCGTCAGCAAATGCTGAGGAGCATAGTGTGCAGAAGTCACCAACTTTCCTTATAGTCAATCGCTAGACCTCCAAGCTTCATATGGCCAGATTAGCTCAAGAACAGTGCGTCGAGAGCTTCATGGAATGGGTTTCAGACTTATGTCACCAAGTGCAATGCAAAGTATTGGATCCAGTGGCGTAAAGCACGCTACTACTGGACTCAGGAGCAGTGCAGATGTGGTCTCTGGCATGACAAATCACTTTTCTCTGTCTGGAAATACACTGGATGAGTCTGTGTTTGGTAGTTGCCAGGAGAACGGGACTTATCTAACTGCATTCTGTCAAGTGTAAAGTTTGGTGGAGGGGGGATTACAGTGTGGGGTTGTTTTTTGGACGAGTTAGGCTCGGTCCCATAGTTCCAGTGAAAGGAACGCTTAAAGCTTCAGCATACCAAGACCTTTGGGAAGAATTAGTGTGGAGACTGAAACTGATGTCTCATCTGACATCAGTTTCTGATCATACAAATGTGCTTCTGGTCAAATGATCAAATATTCCCATAAACACACTGCTAAACCTGGTGGAAAGCCTTCCTAGAAGAGATGTTATAGCTGCAAAGGGTGTGCATACATCATATTAAACCCTATGGATTAAGAATGGGATGTCACTCAAGTTCATATGCGTGTTAAGGCAGACAAGTGTATTCACTTGTCTGCTTGTTTTGGCAATATAGTCTACATATAGTTTCTTAACTTACTGTAAAATATCTGAATTTTATATTGACTTCAAATACAAAATCAAAACAGGTAAGCTCTGAAGTCTATATTTGCACGAGACAGGTTGCAAGTAGTCTGAAGTTAAAGTGTACTGCTTCACTGTGAGTCAAAATAGTTTTCAGTATCACAGATGGACACATTCATCAGCTAAGATTGTTTGCACAAATTTTTCAAATTGCCTAGTTTCACCCTTTCTAATGTTGCATTCTGCACACTTTTATGATGCCTCCAAATTTATTTTTATGGAGATTTGTGAATAAAGAGCAAAGGTACAACAAACAGGAAAGGTGGCTTTAGGACTTTTACCAGGTGACCGTAAGGACTGTTTTCTGCTGGCAAAGGTCACACACATATGTAACAGAACAACGACGACCTCAGGCACCCGTTACAACAAAATAATCCTCTACCAGTCGTGCAAAAGCACAACTGCTTTTCAAGACTTAGATTAGTAACCTATTTTTTAATGAATTTAAATCCACAATTATTCACAATATTCTCAGTCTCATGTTTTCCTCTGCAGATACAGGTGATTCAGTCAATCATTGCAATACAAACATGCCTGTTTAACATACCTCAATTAAATTCCCTTTCCACTTAGTGCCATTTTTCCAGCGAGACCGTTTAACTTCAGTATATAATATGAAATAATCACAAAATGCAACAGCACAAAATGTTGTCAGTTTAAAAATGAGATATTCTGATCCAATCGATTCCCTCATATCAGACTAAGAAAACAGTCTGCTTTAATGACAGACTCTTTTTTTAGCTGCACCACCTCAACTCTCTTTTTCCACATCGGCAAATCTCTGATTGCAAAATTGTAGCTGTATTCTATTATGGGTATATTCCCATATAAAAGCAAGGTTGCTGAGTTCCTATGTCATCTGCAGCTAAATTGTCATCCCGCAGCAACTACATCACCAGCTGTGTCGGAACCTCAGATCTGTGAAGTTATTGCTGGACTCTGAACGCAAGTAACTGAATGCAATTTTTCTCAGATTTAAGTTAATCACAGTTAATTGCAGCATTTTCAGAAAAATAAATTGCACGTAATCGCGCACTTGACCCCATTCAAGCACGAACTCATAGCAGAATGACTGTCTTATTACTTTTCTATCACCATTTTGACACACCAACGTCACTTTGGAGACCGCAAATGGTTGCAGACCTGCTCCTCATCTTCAAAGCAACCGTATCAGAGGCAGTAAGATTACATGTTCATTGCATTCTGCTGCGACATTTGGATGGTATTGTCAGAATTTCTCAGAAACAACATGAAAGGATGGATCCATCCTGCCTTATTTCAGCAGTTCAGGCTGCTGCTGGTGATTTAAATTGTATGGGTGATAGTTTTGTGCTTAATCTTCGCATCATTAAAACAAGAAAGCCTATCTGAGTATTGTTGCTGAGAACATCCATCCCTTAATGACAACAGTGTGCCCATCTTCTCATGGCTGCTTCCAATAGGACAACACATGATGTCACAAAGCTCAAGTCATTTCCAAAGGTTTCTTGAACATGACAGTAAGTTCACAAATGGCCTCCACAGCCACTAGATCTGAAACCAGTAGCGCACCTTTGGGATGTAGCGGAACATGAACTGTATGGTGGTATTATCACCAGACCAAAATCTCTGAGCAATGTTTCCAGCACCTTGTTGAATCTATGACACACAGAATTGAAGCAGTTCTGAAGGCAAAACAGAGTCCAAGTTGTACTAACCTTTCTACCTTTACCTAAAGGTTCTGGGTGACCTATGGAAAGCTGTTATTATTAATAACAAACACATTAATTGAGCTGCAACCTGTTCCTCCACTTTGTAGATGCTCATATTCCATGTGTGAGCTAGCATTGAACAAAAAGAGTGATGACACATGCGTGACACTTTCCTGCTCTGTGTCATGTATCTGTAACAAGTATTACAATATTAACAACAAGGTTGACTTAGATGTCACACGACAAAAGTGCACACATGCATTGCATCACTCTTAGCTAGACACTGACAAAGATTAAGAAACACAATTTTTTTTGATTTGCAAATCTAAAAAAAACCCCATATTTTATTCATAGCAGAAGACGTCAAACATTAAAATTTCAAACTGAGAAAATATCATTTTAAGATAAATGTTAGCACCTTTTAGACTTCAATGACAGCAACAGTTCTCAAAGAAGTTGGGACAGGGCCGTGTTTACTTTATATTTTCTATATTTTCCATGCTTGTTCATTTGTTAATTATGCATGTAGCACAACCTTATTGTGGCTGACTAAGTCTGCCACATTTATCTAAATAACCTGCTCGGTCTTCTATGATCACTACTAATATATCACAAGCACAAAACATTTACATTTATCACCTGTCTCGTGTGCTCTTGGAGGCCCCTCCTGGTATAAGGGCCCCAAGCAGCAGCTTGGTCTCCTTATGCCTCAGGTGGCTCTGAAGCTAGCTGGCAGGATACGCTCACATTTGCAGTTAAGATTAAACACATAATATGTAATGTATATGTAATTACATTGTTTTCCATTACAGAAGCAGGGAGCTGTACCATCTGCTCAACAAAATATCACACTGAATCATGATAGAAGTTCACTTGTTTTTTTATGCTTTTCTATTAAATAATAAAATAAAATGACATTGTTGAGAAAAAAAATATTTGCTTTTGAAAAGAAAGGAAACAACTGTTGTCGGTGTACTCTGATTTTCCAGCAAAAACAATGAAAGCACACTCAGAGACAAGGTTACTGTTCATGTAGCCAGGAAGCTAGCGGCGATAACCTCAGTGTTTAGTTTATTTAAATAATTCCCTGTGACATTCATGTGTGCCGATGACATGCGCACACACATGCACAAGCAGAGTCAGACTCAGGGCGAGGGTATTAATAAACCTCCATCGTTGTGTCCCCTCTTCCTGACACACATACCTTTACCTCCATGATCTCCATTGCACTCTTCAGTTTCTCCTGCTCCTCCTGCCCTCCAGTATCTCAAGAAAAGAGTAACACCACTAATATTCACTCACCTCGAGGGCATACACCAGTTGGAAATACTTAAACAACCAGCCTGCCCTTTGATCTTTTTCAGATCCTCCCTTCACCTTCCTCTGACTCCCTCTACCATCTTTTCACTCCTTTAAATTTTTTTTTTTTTTTTTACTTTTAAGCATATAAAAGTGCATTTTCTTGCTAACACAGTCCATTTGTGAGGAGATCCGTGTTTTAATTCTGCCTGCGGGAGTTGCATAAAAGGTTTCTGATATATTCTGAGGTTCAAACAATGGTGACATTGCTGACAGGTTGGAGCCAGGAGGCCAGAAATGCATCATGGATTAACCGTAATTCAGACTTCAGCCCTCCTCTTTTAAAGACGGATCATGTGTTTGTACATTGACAGTCAATTTCTTAGACAGCTTCTGCATGTGACTCAGAACTGCATCAGACTGTGATAAATTGAAAATGATTTCAAAGTGTAAACAAGTTTAAAGAGGCCAAATATAGCACAAGTGTGCTCTACCGGCCCAACTTTATTATTTATTTATTAACCCTATAAATGAGTGCACCCAAATTTGGTTCATAAAGCCCACAGTGTGCACACAAGTTGCCATAGGTCAAAGGAATAAGTTGTTCATTTTTTCTCTAAATAAATTTGGCAACTTGTTATTTGAGAAAGATTCTATAAAAACTAAGATTTAAGGAAAGGTTGTTTACTAAAACATGAAGTGCCAAAGAAAAGTGAAACTGGAATTACATCTATTTTGTTCATTCTTTCTGCTGAAAAACAATTTTAAAAACTGAAGGAAAAAAAATATTTTATTATTCGAATCACAGCTCCATAGGGCCCTGTTTACCTTGCAGGCAATCCTAATGAAGCTACAGATTCTCCCTTATTTAGAAATTCCCTGATATTACCAGAGCCTGTAGAGGGGAGCCATTCTACTTCCTATTAATCCAGTTGTACAGAAATTGGCTGCAGTTTAGCTCAAGTGCAGCATAGCCCATGAAATAGTTCATATAAATAGCCATTTGAGCTAAGCAGCTAAGATAACCTTTTTTTTAAATTAGTCAGAATTATAGAAAATAGCAACACTTACAGTCATGTGAAAAAGAAAACTTTCACAGGACTCTATGCAATCCTTTGAAAAACTTCATACAGCCTCACTGCTTCCATAGAAATTAAGAGTATCAGAAGCAGCCAGGTGTGGTCTTGAGCATTCAGGTGTGTGTTAATATAGTACCCCTATCTTCCCAACAGTGGACGCCCCTCAAGTCTGCAACAAAACCCAAAAACTACATGTCAGATTCAGTTATCATGTTAGTATTGTAAAGTACATAACAATAAAGTTAGAAAAAGACTGAACAAGCCAGAAGAAAGCCTCTTGTCTCTACACACAATAAAGCAGCATGGCTTAGATTTGCCAAGTTGAATCTAAACAAACCACAAGACTCCTGGAACAATGTCCTTTGGACAGACAAGACTAAACTGGAAATACTTACAGCATATCAGCACAAGCGCCTCATATCTACTCTCCAGCATGGTGGTGGAGAAGTGTATTACTACAACAGAAAGCCGTAAGTTTAAAAATAGGACTACATCTATGTTCGTGATCACGTCTGTCTGAAAAGAAAAAAACAGATTCGACAAGATTAATGTTGGGCTAAAGCTCCGATCTTTCTCGATGCCCATCAAACTGAAAGCCTGGAGGGTGGGGAGACTTCTTGGGTAATTAAAGGTTTTATGGTTATGGTTGTCTTTGTCTCACAGACTGTCTCCACCCTGTCTCTCTGCAGCTGAAACTGCATCTCGGAGCTACTACAAGAGCTTCCCTCTCATGGATTTCTCCCACTTCCAGCCTGTAGCTCCGCCTGCCTTCCAGCCTGTGCCCATTCCACCTAAAGAGAAGTCATACATCCACCACCAACCCCTGCCGGCACACCACGACATCCACTCCCCTCTTTCAATCTCCATCCCCCCCAGCCACCTCGAGCAGTCACGCCTCCCTAAGACAACCACGCACCCGTTTCTCTCCAACTCAGCCTTCAAAGCATGGGAGCCAAACGCTCGCCATGTCCATAGGCAGACCTCCGCCCCAGCACATACTTCCACCTCTCTGCACAGCTCCACCCGGAGACACAACTGCTCAACCCGGAGGCAGCAGAGCACAGAGAATGTCCCAGATCTCTATAATCAGCCCTATGGAGGGATGTATGGAGGAACTGGAGGGGGAGCAGGACAGGGGCCACATGTCCAGGGGCCGCATGTCCAGGGGCCGCATGTCCAGGGGCCGCATGTCCAGGGCCAACATCCATCTCAACCCTCTTATTACCACCACACCAGGCAGAAGAGCTACTCCACCCACAGTGCAAATGAGGTGACTGTCTGAGCAGCAGCAACTCAGAGGACGGCCTTCCACCATGTTTACCACAAAAACAAAAATGCTTTGGCGTTAGATAAAATGCCAGAGTTTGGGACAGCTTGTCCAACATGTGGTTAATTAAACAAGGAGCTTTTTAAAGACGCAACAAAATGAAAAGGGGTGTTTTCATGAGTGGAAACAGTGAGGTTCAGGAGGAATACAGTGACACACGGAACCACCACTGTGCTGGTAAAGGTTATTACCGCACTCCAGCAAACGTCTCGTATAATAAGCGTTTAGATTCCAACCAAAAGTTATCTCAACTCCAGTCTCAGGCTTCTATACGCTGCATAGCTATAAAAATGTCCCACTACTACAGATTTTCCACTACAGTGTGTTTTAACTGAGGCTGTACAGGCCATACAGGAACATGGACAGAACAAAAGAACAACAAACTACTACTGACAGCCATCCTAGAGCAGAGGGCTTGATGCTTCGAGTCAGATTAGGCAGAAAGAAACAGTCCGTTTTGATTATTCAAAGTAATTCTACCTGAGCACAGGTGAACCAGGCGATCAGTACATGTGGCTACCAATTTAGCTAGAAAAAAGATCAAAAACTACAATACCATTCCAAAGAAAGTGGCACAGCTACCATGCAGCTATGTTGACGCAAATGTAGCTTCCTGTGTACTCTTTTCTGTCATTCACCTACACATGTTAGACCTCAGGAAACATGGATTGGAGTGTTAATTTAATGGGAACTGTCGGTGTTCACCTACTCACTACCTCCTCTACTTTAAAGGAACTCATTGTAAATGATAGTAGTTTGCAAACTTTTGAAATTAATGCTATCAAAAGAAACCCAATAGCTTTTTTACTGTGAGGTGACAGTGCTATCTACTGCACATTGCTTCTTCTCCTGAGAAGCACAGATATGAAGCCGGTTAGCCTAGTTTAACAATAATAACAATTGCTCCCTGGGGATTTATCAAACTGACGTTTTTTTACCTACACTTCAGCATTTATCTGGATTAAACAAATGTATAAAATCTCAGTGGCTAATGGTGCGCTCCGCATGAAGTCAGAAGTCGGAATTTAGGAGTTCCCAGTTGGGATTTTCAACTGCCTCCCAGAAGTTAAACTTTCACCTAAGATAGCATCACCAACCTCAACTTCATAATCCAAGATGGTGTCAGAGCATGTAAATGTGTAAAATCTGTAATATGATGCTAATAATAATGATGCACGAATGGCTCTCCCTCTCAATAGAGCAAAACAAATGCTTTTTTTCTTGTTTTTCTGACTTTACTACAGGGATGCGCTCCACTCAGGAGATCTCTCCTAGCTCTGACATCTGACTTTGAGACAAATAGAACGCAGCATAAATAAAGAAGCCCGTGAGAAAGTTTTAGAAACTGCAGTTCCTCAAGTGGCCACTTGAGGGTGGCGCAAAAAAGTGAGGTAATCGTTGGCATTTATGTTAAAAAAAAATAAAATAAACTTGTACTGATTTACGAATAAATTAAAAATAAGTGCTTTCAGTGGTGATCCAGTTGGAGCTGGCTAAATTTTCATACTAGTTTCAGTGTTTTCTCATTCTGATCTATATAAATATCATCAACCATTCAGTGCAATCGTCAAGCTAAGAGTTCAGGTAATTTTCAGGCCCCACAAGCCTTTGTGTGCATTAAGTTACCTCCTGTTTATCTCGTAAAAACACCTCTTCTATTTTGCAGCTCTGAGTCTACCTCCATGCACAGCTGTCTTCTCCTTGTCCCGTTCTCTCCCACCCATTTTCTGAGATGAAGCACTTTGCATTCTTTGCCATCAGGCCAAGCATACGGGGACAGCATCCCCGGGGGTCACATTAACTGATGGTGAGGACAATGCCACCATCACGTCAGCTCCCATCAGCCTCCATCCTAGCCAGAGAAAAGGAGAGGAGGAAAGAGAGGAAGAGCGTAAGAGCCAGCGGCTTAAACTCTTTAGAAAGGAGAGAAAAGGAGGAGAGAGAACAGGAAAATAAAAAACAAACACACACTGCTGCATGTTTCCCTTCCTTGGGGGAAGGAGTCAGTGTGGATCTGGTCTCCCACTATTGAACTGTCTGAGGCATTCAGAGTGTGCAGATAACTGTATGTAATTTCTAACCTACAGGCGCCATTGCGGGAAAGTTCGCTGAGGCATTTCCAGCCCTGGAGCGTTAGAGATTTCTCATTTCGTCTCTGAACCCCGGACAGCAAAGGACACTGTGCAGAGTTGCGGCTGTTGACTTAATCGTTCAACAGTTTTTGCATCGCTTCCACTGCACTTGTTGGTGAAGCTGTACGACTGGAACACCGTCAGGAGATGTACAATGTACAACACGTGTGTCCAGAAATGGTTCCATGAGGTTCATATATTGCATTTGTGCTGAAAGAGCCGAGGGGGGAACTTTCGTATTCTTTGATTATGTAGCAGCTGAATTAAGAGGCAGGAAAAAGGGTTGCTGTAGGTTAAATTGAGTCAGGACATTGGGTAACGCATGGAAAACAACACAGCTGCTAAATAAAGACTGCCGAAACACAACTCTACAACAACACATAGATGCACTGTTGGTCAAATGCAATTCTGCAGTACGGCATTTTAATCATGAAAATCAAACAACCAAACAATAAGAATATTATATGGTTAAAATTTTTCCTAAATGCAGGATCCGTATATGAGTATGGCAAAGAGGTCATAGCACCTTAACAATATGTCATAAGAAGACCAGTAAACAAAAGAATCTGACGTACTCTGCCCTTTTGAGCAGATCAAAATTTTAATAACTCTTCCAGTAGTTGGAGAGGAACATTTTGTTTTGGCCTCTACGCATCTACGCAAAGTAAAGTTTCACAGTTTCTCTCCTTTCACCTATATCTGTTGGACGGCTAACTATGTCAGCCTGCTTAGTTTTGGAGTTGTTTTCCACTGAAGCAGCTGCCTGATGGAACAAGCTGGACATTTACATCATAATTCGTTTTTGGCTCATCTCTCCACATGGGCCTATTCACATTCTTCCACTTGAACTTCTTAATGAAAAAATACACAAGGTTTAAAAGCTTGCCACCAGGCTTATAGAAGTTATCCTTTATCCCTGGAGAAATGAGCAAGAAAAGCAGCAACTTTAAAGATTTTCAGTTGTAAAGGGATTTGATGATCTGTGACTGGTACTGTTGTCAGCTGCCGTCATGGAGACCTTTGTGCCAGGGGTTTTAAACTGTTCATTTGAACCATGTGGAGAAATTTTGATAATAGATAAAAGTACAGTAAATGTATATTTGGTGTTTTTCATCAGCCAAAATTTGTAATTACAGGGGACCTATTATCATGTTTTAATTTTGACAGCAACTCACAGTCCTGAGCAATCCCCATTTGTCTTATAATGATCCTTAGTGCAACCACTCATTCGATCCACTGTTCTAACGCCTCTCCCTTTAAGCCATCCTCCCAACTTTGTTCTGATTGGTTTCCCCTTGCAAGCAGAAGGTCGAGCTTCTTTATTCATAGCTGGAGCTATGTGCCTAAAATGACCATAACAGAGGTGTCTTTAATATAGGTAGTCACCACCATAACAGTACATGAGTGACAGAAAATAAGAAAAAAAAAACACAGCAGGTCTTCTTCAGCACTATTTCTAACACTCAGTCTGGTACATAAGCTAAGTGCACGTCTAACCTGGCATTTACAAAGGTCTCAAGCCACATTCATCTAATCTAAGCACTTTCAATTGCTTACTCTGTCATATCCTCCTGAGACCCAGCCTATTCATTTATGTCCCCTGTAATGGAGATTTGTTTTTGGTCTATATCTTTTGACTTATTTGAGCTAACCTAATAAGTCCTGATGTGCTCATAAGAGGATATCCTGGCCTTTCCAATGATGTCCCACGTGTTTGGGTGGCCTGTTTTAGCTCCAAAGAGGTCACAAAAAAATGTCAAACTGACAGATACTTTTTTGCTCGGTTCTCAGGAGGCTATAGTCACACCTACTGCCTGCACACTGAAATCACCCATTAACATGCATGTCTTTGGACTGCAGAAGGAAACTGAAGTAAACCCAAATCTAATAAGAGCAGCAGAGATCAGCGAGACAAACACCTGCATCACTCGCAGCGATGCCACATTAGTGATTAGAGCTCTGTGGCTCCTGCAGTGGTAAAAAAAAAAAAAACAGGCAACTCTTCATTCCCTCGTACTTTAACACAAAAAGTACACGTCTGTAATTATGCGATTCCCGTCTTCAACAGTGCAGTGAAGGATCCTGGGCAGGCATCCTTTCCCCCCAAACAGTTGATGTTGTGGGTTTAAAATGTTGAGAGCTGGTGCTTTTTTCCCCTAAACAATAGCAGTTTAATTCTTTGCAGTGAACAAGTGCTTCCAATGTTTGGTTTTTTCCCCCCGTGGTATGGAAAACTGCATTTTTCTCCACCTGTTCTTCTAGTCTTTGCACATGAAAGAAACTGCTTTTTTCACCTCTTTGTGATAAATCTTTTGTACATTATTACTCCATCTTTTGTTGATTTTTGTTTTATGTAGTGCAACCACCATCTGGAAATCATTTTGCTTTGATTTATGACTATTGTGTAAATATTTTTATTTATTGTATTTCCCATATATTTTATTTACATAAGGGCTGTATGAACAGAGAGTATTTATTATTATTATTATTACTGCTGTCTGGTTTTAACAGAATATTTGACTTTATGTTACACAGAGATACCTATGTTGGCAGAGTTGGGCAATAGACAGACAGCGGCATAAATGAACTGCAGCGCAGGACAGAGCAGTACATCTGTCTAAGCCACTGGTGAGGTCTCTGCTGTTTAAATGCACATTACTGACTGATATATGGCCAGAAGTGGTGAGAAGGAACTAGATGTGCTTTGGAGCATTTGTCAGCATGTTTAAAATGGGAAGAATTATTTATTGCTGAGTAAAGACCGTCGTGTTTACACCACTTTGGCTCCCTCAATTACTGCAAGTAATAAAATATAATAGATACAGATGAGGTCAGAGTGTATTGGAGAGAAATACAGTACGTGGTGTTTATGCTGTATGTATCTGTACTTCTTACTACAACGGAACAACTACTTTATACCCAAAATGTTCTAGAGATGTTGTTTAAAACAGACTGTTTAGAAGACACTTTTAAAGATGAACTATTAAATATTGATATTAAAGAAAAATTAGTTTGGTTTCAGTTGTTTTCATATCACATTAATGTTACACTTCTGATCCTCGTGGGCATACCACTCCAAACCACTGTGGGATTCTGTGCAATGCATATGAATGTCCATGCAGACAAAATGACAAGTTGGCAGCTCGCATTTCATCAGACAAACGTCGTCATTTAGGTTATTTAGT
>VOQK01037601.1:26557-44467 GCA_015052645.1 Benitochromis conjunctus
TATGAGCCCTGAGAAACTTGTTTTGTGTTTTCTGCCACCTTGATGTTTTGAAGCTGTATGTGATGGGAAGGAGCAGGTCTGTGAAATTAACGCAACAACTTTTCGATTGCAAGTCATTAGCCACTTAGTATACAGTGGATATTCCTAATTTCTAATTTTTTTATGACCAAGATAAAAAAAAAAAACACCAAATGACTGACTGAGACCATAAAGTCTGCAGGAAAGTGTATACAGAGGTGAAATCAGAGAGCTGTTTTCCCATAGACTTCTATGGGACCGCAAGTCCACAGGTATTGCCTCCTGGTGGCCCTCAGATATACTGCAAGTCTTAAGCCCTTTCATATGTACTTCAATTTTCAGATCCAGACGTTATACCCATCTTTCATCCTGTCCATGACTTTGAGGAAAATAGCTAAACTATCTTCAAGTCCTGATTGTTTTATCTAGTCTTTTCTAATAAATTCTTATGTACAGTTCTTTTTCAGGGCAAAGAAAAGAAACCGGAACATTTTTATTTCTTTGGTTATTTACGGCTACGGTTTTTTAAATGCATGAACCACAGTTGATGTGAAAAACGTTAGAGACACCAACTCATTATTTCATTTATCCCAGTAATGTTCACAAAAGATGGATGGCAAGGGTTCAAATGTGGAGATTGCAACACATTGACTCTTTTATTTTAAAGACAAAACATAAATAAATCCATTCATGTGCCTTATTGGAATGATAACTACAGCAGTAGTTAGTCCTTAAGCAAGGCTGGAGCTGTTGTTACATGACATGCCTTTATGCTTTTAGTTAGTGCAAAAAGTCAGTGTGCATTTCTGTAGATGCATGCGGATGACAATACCAAGGCTCTTTCAAACAGAGTACTGGCTGATCTGAATATCAAAGCATGGTGCTTTTCAAATGTATGCAGCGCGTGTTTTTTCCCAGTGTAGCTCTGACCCTGCAGTAGAAGCCTTCTGTTAGGATTCACAACCTCATCGCAGAATTCAAGCTGATTCTGCCCATGGGGACCGATATCAAAGACTTTAGTTTCTATTACCAGATTTTATGTTTGTGCTGTCTTTCTTACCCTCTGAGCTCAGGATTAGCATTTGACTGAAGAAAATAGCCCCACAGTCTGTCACAACTTGCTCTGAAACAACAAATATTTTCCAAATGCAAAGGTTATAATTGTGTAATTACTAGTCTTTTACATGCTGTTTGATGTCAGCATATTCCCTTGATGGGAGCTGAGCAACCAGCTGAGGATTGGACACAATCCACAAAAGAAATCTAGCTTTAACTTCTTGCAACAAAAAGAAGTTTCACAATAATGAGCAGTGTGCATTCAGACGATATATCAAACACATACTTTTATGAACTGCATGCCATGTGCAGTATTTATACACCATTTTTAAGTGTTTTTCAACAATTGTAATTGGATATTAATCCAATTTTCCATATGATGTTCAGTATACTTGAGAAAAAGTACTTACCCTGAAGAATATCTTTCATATTTAGCATGAAGGTTAACCACTTTAACAGGAAGTTAAATAATAAAGTATACAAATAGTTTATATTCTGTAGCTGTATATACATATTCTTTGCATTCATGTTTTCTAATGTACATGTACACGTAGAATATGTATATATTCTGTATTATTCCATAAAACCTGGACCAGTACCACAGACAAATTTTCTAGATATTGCCATCAGAAACTGTATTTCCAGGAGTTTTACATACAAGTAGTCATCAAAATATCTCATCAAAAACATTTTATCAGTGGCATGTGAACTTAGGTCCCTTTCAGTGAAAGCCATTGCTTGTATTATGCATTTAAATGCACAACACACTTCAGATGGTGACAGAAATTTGAAGGAATGATTAGTCTCTGTCCCCACGGAGTTGCACAACATTACGATGCAAGTCTGTTCGTCTCTTACTCATCCAAAACTATTTGGCCTTAGTCAGCATGTGACTACCTTCCCTCTGTGGCTCTCCCTGTTATTCTCCTGATAACAGTTTGCAAACCTCTTCACTTGGAGCTCTGTTGGCACACATCTACAGCTAAGCTACTTTTTAACATCCAGAACTTCATTTTCATTGGAATGTATTTTGTTTTATTTTTATATTTATTCCTTAAATATTATAATATTATTGTTTTCTTTTTTGATTACATAAAAAATAGATAAGTATGTTTACTTACACAGTAAATTTTGACTGTAATTAGTCAAGTGTACTTTGCTAGAAAGAACATGTGCTTTTAGTAGCTTTTGTTAAATTATTGTTAATTGAACAGTGAAAAATGACAGTTTACTTCACCAAGAGGACAAAGTAATGCACTAAACTGTACCTACAGGAGTCTTCCAATAGGAAGGTGAGCATGGCATTAGCCCAATTCAAGTCTTATGTTTGTTTTATGATACTGTGGTTGTGTCCATAGGTATTCATAGCCTATAGAGACTGGATTTCAAACTATGCAAAAGTACCTGTGTCAAATGCTGATTGGCCGACAAGTAGCTCTCTATAGTCTTCCATTGGACTGCTAACAGAAAGCAATGTTGAGGCCATAAGCTATTCCATGCATTCTCATGGCAGAACATTGGCCCACTTTCTGTGTGGGATACCGATTAAAGGTGAAGTTATGGTTTGGCGGTGCTGGGGAGTCGGCTGTCTGTTGAGAGTCTTGTGTTCTTGTAAAATATGGAAAGGATAAGTTGGTATTATTTTTTTTATTTGACCACAGTACAACTAGTTTTAAGAATCTAAAACTCTGAAGTCCTGTGAAATCGAAGTTGCTATTTTAAAGTTGTGTTGGAAGTTTATGCTATTTTGTCAGGAGGTGTTGTGCAGTGTTGTTGATCATAATAAACCCATAGATTTGTGTGACTATTTTTGGAGAATGGAACCAGTTTTTCATTTATCTCTAGATTTTCTGAGACACTCACCAAACACCCATAAACTGTAACTACTTTTTTTATTAAGGCCTTTGGTTTGCATGGTTTTAACAAGAAAAATGAGACTCCTATTCAAATACTTACTGATAGTGAAATAAAACCAGGAAATCTAATGTTTGAAGAACACATTTGTTGTTTGCAATTGTAATTTTGAGTAGTGTTCACTAAGTCAATAGGGCATCTGGGTTAAAGGACAAAGTACATATATATGCTTTATATTTTGTTACTTAAACATGAGCGTAAGTAAATTACACAAAAACTCTGTTGCTAGTGCATCATGCATTTCTTATTTCGGTTTACTATTTTTTTCAAGGCAGTCAGTTTGCATGCATTGCATTTACAAATTAGAGTTTACAGTGTGCAGTCCTGCCCAAAACTTTTCCAGTGGCACACTTCGTGGCTTCAGTGTTTATTTATTCCAGGTTTTTTTTTTTTTTACATATTTTTATCATCTAAGCATTTCACAAGTTTCAAATACTTTCATTGCCAAATAAATCCAAGTGTATTTATACATTTTGGGCATGACTGTAAATGTTATAATACAACAGATCATTAGCTATTACAGAAAATGCTGGTATATGTGGAGGTTTCCATGTTTTTTTTTTCTTAATGTATTTTTAATTAACTTAAAAAAAAAAGGCTTAATTTTCTCTGACTGACACCACCTGTTTTTCATCTTGAGCCCCACTGTTTTCTCATTATATTTACATTTATAATATCTGATGATTTAGCAGCTTATCTTCATCATCTGCCTCTGGAGCCCTTCCACTTTGACACTGGTACACAGACGCATTTGGTACATTATTTGATCGTCACAAACCAGTGAATCCCTCTTTTTTTATCATAGTGTGTGTATGAAATTTGATTCACCCTGGGACAGGCAGTAGAACACATGCTATCCATCATCTTGGTGGATCTCAATGAAACACAAAGTTGTCACAATCGTTTGAGTACATTATGCATGTGCTGTTTGACTTTATATATTCATAAAATTCATATAAATTTTGTAGAAAAGCTAACAGAGTAATTTTAAACTCACATTTATATCTCACATGTGAGGAGGCTTCTTGGATTAGATGTCATTGAAAAATGACAAAAATAGCATTGCTGATCAAATACAATTCCATCAAATGCCATAAGTACCTTTAAATGTCTGCAGCATTTGCAGCTCTGACCATTAAAATTGTTTAGTATCTGTAAGTGACTGCTAAGGTGTAACCATTTTCAGTGGCATTATTAGCTCACTGATTTTGACGTTTCCACTGTATCTTGCGGTGAGCTGCAAAACTGAACTTTGGAATTTGACAGTGTCTCATTAACTACTCTGCAGGCTGGGTTGG
The DNA here is from genome assembly GCA_015052645.1 of Benitochromis conjunctus. Lineage (NCBI taxonomy): Eukaryota > Metazoa > Chordata > Actinopteri > Cichliformes > Cichlidae > Benitochromis > Benitochromis conjunctus. The sequence goes on from VOQK01037601.1 coordinate 30,844, forward strand.
ACATGTCAGCACTTTGATTACCAGGCTTCTCACGCACATCATTTACCCCTCATATTTTAGTCTGAATTACCTGGCTGATGGGACTAATGAAATGTGGCCTATGGAACAGGCAGGAGAAAAAAAATTCCATGGTTGGAATAACAACTGACGTCTTTTCATTTCTAGATTCCATTAACAACGACCTCCACCCATTTTGAGGTGAGTGGGAGAAGGAAGTGTGGGGCAAGAAGAAAGAACACCGTTTCACTTCTCACTGTCCAATAAATCAATGTTTACATATTGACAACACATTTGCGGCGTTTCTAGCTAAAGGTGAATGTTTCATGTTCATAACTGCCCGTCTGGCCATTACAGACAGAAAACCACCCAATGCAAGAACTTTAACAAAAACAAAGCACCACAAACATTTCAAACCAACTGTCTGAATTGTTAAGATTCAAAGAAATAGATTATCTCAAATGAATCATTGGCTTTTTTTAATAATCAGTAATAAAGTAAAATTTACACTCTTCTGACACTTGAGCTGAAAACATCCTCTGAGCTTTTGGTACATGCTGACGAGACAACACCAAGATCTTTCAGCTGCACATAAATGATGTGAATCTCCTGCTCTAACACATCCCAAAGGCACTCTATCTGGTGACTGTGGAGGTGATCTGAGTACAGTGAACTCACTGACTGTTCAATGTTCAAATGAGTTTGAGCTTATTTCAGCTTTGTGGCAAGGTGCATTTTTCTGTTGTAAGCAGTCAGAAGAAGACGACGGGTATACTGTGTTCATAAAGGGATCGACATGGTCAGTGACAGTACTCAGCTAGGCCGTTACATTTAACGTGGCACAATTAATGCTAAGGGGCACAAAGTGTGGCAAGAAAATCTCCCCTACACATTTATACCAGCAGCAGCCTGAATTGTTGGAACAAAGCAAGATAGATTCATCCTTAGCTGTTGTTTTCACCAAATTTTGGCCCTAACGTGTAAAACGTAACAGCAGAAAGTGAAACTTGTAGCGCACCACTGTAGCTCAGCACAGTGACCCATATGCTAAGAGCCAGTGTAGGAGCTTCATTTTGAATTTGCCACAGACAATTTCCTGCATGTCACTCCCCTCACTTTCGCCCTGCTTTCCTGTCTTCTCTCTGTACCATCCTATTAAATGAAATTAAGACTGATCAGAGCCTGTGCAAATTATAGACTCTTGTTGTTCACCTACAGGTGTGGCACCTGGTGTGGTCTTCTGCTGCTGGAGCCCATCTTCTTCAAGGTTCAATGTGTTGCCCATAGAGATATGCTTTTCTGCATACCTTGGTTGTAACAAATTGTTATTTGTGTTACTGTTGCACTCACATCAGCTCACAGCAGTCTAGCTATTCTCCTCGGACCTCTGACATCATCAAAGCATTTGCATTCGGGGAACTGCCGCTCACAGCATATTTTTTTCCTTTTTGAACCATTCTCTGTAAACCCTAGAAATGGTCGTGTCCCAGTAGATCTGAAACACTTGCATCAGCCCATGCGGCACCAACAATCATGTCACATTCAAAGTCATTCAGTTCACCTTTCTTCCCTATTCTGTTTGAACTCTATCAGGTCATCTTGACCATCTACCGTGTAGACCATGGTGTCAGTAAAGAGCACTTCTTTCTTTGGTGTTGGAACCTTTTCCTTTTTCTGTGCTCCCGTCTCTTTTAATCTTCTCACTGAACTTCCTAACAGTTTTGCTGTTTTTGTTTTTCTCAGCTTTTCCCCTCATACACAAACATAAATAAATATTTCCAATATATCTACAGCTCACTGTTCTTTAATTTCATTTTAAACAATCCATCCACCCATCTCAAGTCTAAGCCGAGCTGCACTTCACTTTCTTGACAGCTGTGAACTTGATTCGTACCGGCAGCCATGTCATTGATTCCTTGGCAGAGGCAGAGCTATGGCATCAATCTAGCCTGCAATATCATCACCTGAAACAAGACACCTCAGCTTTTATGATTTTCATATCCACCTCCATAAGTCTGCACTCTCACACTTTGACACACACACACACACACACACACACAGACTTCCGTTTGCATGTCATTCAAAGAAGTCTGAATCGAAAGGCATGTGACGAAGATGGGTGCTTTCACACGTGAATTATTGATAAGATGTTCAGTTGAGCATTTTAGCTCTAGGTTATATTATCCCATGGATGACAGTTCCAAGGGTAAATTTAGAGTACCAGCTATACCATGAATATATTTCACTTCTTTATCTACATTACTTTAGACCTTTGGCAGTGGTCCTGTAGGTTTAAGGTGTATGAGTAATAAGTGTTAAAAGAAAAACTGTATTCTATGTGAAAATAGTTACGGCATAAACCTTTTTCAAGCCATTCTTACATTTTCTCCATCAAGGTGCTTCAATTTCCTCCCACATTCTCGTACGCATTCCCTTCTTCCCCCTTTTTTTAGTACTGTGGACTACAGGTAGATTGGTACCTCCCCAAGATGTTTCTAGTCTCTTAGACAGATTGATGTACACTATCATCTTGTATAGTCAGCTAGAACTGATTCTTCTTGGAGGTTAAGCAATCTATAGCAGTGTATAGTGTGTGTGCAACAAAGTGGAATAGAGACAAAGCGTACTGCTACTGATCTTAAGAATGAGGGTGATGCAGACCTATAGTAACAACAGAGGGATAAAGCTTTCAGCCATACCATGATTATATGGGAAAGAGATGAAGCTAGGTTAAGGAGACATGAGACGTGACAATCAGCAAGCAGCAGTTTGGCTTCATGCTGAGAAAATGCACTACAGACACAAAGTTTGCTTTGAGAATCTTGATGGAGAAGTATAAAGAAGGTCAGAAGGAGATTCACTGTCTCTTTGTGAATCTAGAAAGACATCTGATAGTGTGAAGAGAGGATCTGTAGTAGTGCATAAGTCAGGAGTGGCAGAAAAGTATGTGAAAATGGTGCAGGACGTGTATGAAGTCAGGGAGACAGTGATGATGTGTGCAGTTTTAGTGAATGGGTTCAAGGTAGGGGTGAGATTAAGTCAGGCATCAGCTCTGAGCTCCTTCTTCTTTGCAATAGTGATTTACAGGTTGGCAGATAAGGTCATGTACGTGATAGAAGTGAGCCTTTAGAGGTAGAGGTATGCACTGGAAAGAAGAGGAATGACAATCAGTAGAAGCAAGACAGAAGACTTTGAAGCTTTGGGGCCGTGGAAGGGTTACTTTCATTTCCTGGATGGTAAACAAGCCCTGACCAATGCAACAGGTACAGAAAATGAGAAAATGAGACTGCTTGAACTTGATAAATACAGCATCTGTTAAGAGCATATTATATACAGTACATTATGTACCGTCAATCACAAACCCTTTGAAATTGATATTTTTCACAGAGGCAAATTTATAATTTCACAAAATCGTTCCGTCCTCGAATACATGCACAAACTCATCTATGTTCAAATATTCATCATTTGATCAACAAACTGGCAGTGATCCTAAACCTCAGATGACTTCGATAATGTCTGTGCCGCACAACAGATTGAATAGAGATAGATATTGGCTCTTAATGTTACTCGACACGTGGAAAGTATTTTGATTCTTAGAGACCTTACTTTAAGGTCACTAAGTGTAATAATTGGGGAAAACAGATACAGCAAGAACGCTACGTGTGGAATTGAATGTCATCTCCAGCACGAGAAAATTGTGTGGATTTGTCCAAGTGGTGCTCGTTCTTTGAAACATGCTAATGCCGGTAAGAAGAGATGCCTGTGTCCATGGAAATGGAAGCGATCAAGTGTTTTTCGAGCAGTTTTGAAAGGGAACCAACACTGAACTAGAGGGAGGGACACAAGATGAAATGAAGGGCTGAATTGTGTGTTCACACCATTTCCCTGTAAAATGATACATTACCGTTTTCTTAATTAGCAGATACACTTGTAAAATGACCTCTGAATCCTGCTCCTGTCAGTACCTCCCACTGCCTAGTGACACGGATCTATATGCAGAGAAGAGACGAGAACAAGAACGAGAAAGAGAGGATTAAATGTGTTAAGGGCAATGAGAGAGGACAGGGTAGATTGGTTTAAAAAGAGAGGAGGTGAGAACAAGTGATAAAGCGCGCGAGATGGGGAAGGAAAGAACACAGTAAACCCAATAAGATCAGCATAGGTGGTGAATCTAACAGTCCAATTATGTGTGGCACTTGGTGACAGGATGCATGAGTGTACTGTTGCTTTGTTCAACAAAGATAAGGTCAAGAGACAAGCAGATGATGCAGAACAATGAGACTTTTGGAGACAATGAGGAAGGATGCTTACTCTGTGTGTGCGTGTGTGTGTGTGTGTGTGTGTGTGTGTGTGTGTGTGTGTGCGTGTGCGTGTGTGTGTGTGTGTGTGTGTGTGTGTGTGGACATATGTGTGGTTGCTAACAATCCATAGCACTGATATTGTATACAGACAGACTCAGGTTTTAGGTAAATAATGAGTCTAACAAAGAACATGGGGACAGGTGATGAATTTTCACCACGGCAGTAGTTTAGCATGCTGTCCCATAAATCTACAGAATGACACAGTGGAGATCAGTGAGTGATAAATGGGGATTTGGTAGCATAGATCCAGAAGCAGATTATTTATTGATTAAATATCAGAGGGCAAGGGCGAAGCAGTAGGTGTCTTTAAACTCACCCCAAACACAACAATAGCAGAGCTGCTCCCACAGCCAGTTAATTAGATGTCTGCCTGATTTCCATGAGATCGGTGCTTCTGCAACACCTACAATAAACTATTTGTGCATCTCTCATTCCATATTTAATTTCCAGCCTCTCAATCAATTGTTGTACATTTTCAACAGTTAATTCCATAGATCTTAGCAAGGGTTTTTTTTTTTAAACTAAATTATTTTCAGTTAGATGCATTGCCAATATTGAATATATCAATCACAGTTGAGTCAGCTGTAACATAATAAAATATCTGAATGAAGCAATGCCTTGCAATCCATTAGTGGAATCACATAAAGATTCAATCGAGTTTGTCTGCGTGCCGTCGCAGTCTGACCAAATATTCGACAACTGACACCTGGGTGTTAAAATCATTTCTGGACTTGCTGCATGACTAACTATGGAGCGGTTTTAAAAAATTACCACGTGGAACTGCTGAAGCCTCATCAATTACTTCCCCTAATAAATTGATTTTGTTGTGTTTGCAGTCCATCCTTTCACGTCTTCAAAGCAGATAATAACCTTTCTGGCTAGGAGGGCTTCTGTCACTGCATCCATAATGATTGAGCCCTTTCAGTCTTATTATACACATATCTGTCTTTTGTGTAGTTTGCATTATACCCTGTGATGAAGAAGGTATGTGAAACACACTCCGCCATCAAATTACTGTCCACAGCATTAATGAAGGATGACGATTTGCAACACCCCCTGTTGTGAACATGGAGTTTCAACACCATCTGCTATTTGTTCTATTCCCTGTTACCATGCCTGTGCTCCTTTGAAAGGGTCCTTTTAAAGGCATTCAAATATAATGCTAAATAGCTGTCGCTGCTGGCATTCTGATGCAACTAGAATATAAATTTTGCAGTGCGGAGGAAAAAAGGAACTCACAAAGGATAGGTTGCAGCAAGGACAGGTCCTTACCGGGTGAATCGTTTGAGTTCAGAGAACTTCTTTTCGAAAGAAGAACCCGACAACATGCGGTTCCAATATGCAATAAAAAAATCAGGTCTTAAAGTGATGTGCTGCATAGATTATCCACTTTATAATTAGTCAATGAAATCAAAGGGTACAACTTTGTTCAAGTGTTTAACTTTTACGACTTTACATATCATGACATAATAAATAAAATCATCTAGTTCTAACCTGGTTGTAAAATTTGGAAATTTGGATAGATGAGCAAAGAAAACAAATTCAAAAGTAGTGTCTGTAAAACTAAGTACACCTCGTGATTCAGTAGTTTGTACAACCACCTTCAGCAGCAATAAGTTGGAGTAATTGTTTTCTGAATGAAAGAGTGAATGAATAAATGATACCACTCTCTGAAAGTGCTGCCACAGCATTTCAACTGGGTTGAGTTGTGGACTTCAGCCCAGTCATTGTAACACCTTGATGCTTTTTTTTAGCCATTCTGTTGTAGATTTACTGCTGAATTTAGGATCCTTTTCTGTTGTATATTCCAACTTTGTCTAAACTTTAACTGTCACACAGATGGCCTCAAATTATAATAATTTGGTATACAGACTGGTTCGTGGTTGACTTAATGACTGACTTAATGAGGTGTTTGTATTGATATGCTGTGTTTGGTTTTCACCAAATGTGATGCTGTGTGTTACAGCCGGCCATCTCCATTTGGGTCTCGTCTGTGCAAAGGACATTGTTCCAGAAGTCTTATGGCTTGTTCAGATGCAACTTTTGCAAACCTAGGGTTAATTTATTGGGATGTCCACTCCTGGGAAGATTAGAAACTATCTTCAGTATTTTCCACTGTTGAATAATCTTGTTCAGTGTAGAGGGATGATCTTCATATTATAGAAATTGTCTTTGTTATTGCTATTGGAAAGGTGTGGAAGGACCATGAGCTCATGTTTTGAAGTTACGGTGACCTTGATCTTTGACCCATAGTGACAAAAGACTAACCAGTTCATCTTAAAGGCCAAGACACTTGGAGGAATTTTCTAAATGTGTTAAAGGTAAAAATAGAAGAAAAACAAACAAACAGGAATGTTATACTGTAACAGGAAATGGATACGGTTACTGAAACTGTAGAGCTTTTACTTTAGCTTTTGATTTTCAGTAAGTATAATATATTTGTTAAATACGTCTACTTAAAGAATATAATACATTTTGTGTTTGGACATTGTCAAAACATGCGTTATTATGCATTCTTAAATGACCTATGACTGTGGCATTAAATTAACATTGTGATTCATACACAGTATTGTGTATAAGGAAAACAACGCTTAATATAGGACTAGGCCAACCGTGATATTTGTAATTGGGACTGGCTGTCATTGTCACGATGATTTATGACATTATTAGTGAACAATTAAGTGACATATTAGGGTGGTCTTCTTTGTGTTCATTGGGTTTTGTTTGAAAGCTGTTTTTGTTTATTTGTTCCCCCCCAGGCTCAGACTTGGAGAATTAGAGTTAAGGACACTGTAGACATAAGCAGGACACAAATGAAAAAAACACTTTTTTAAATGTATTATTTTTTTGTTATTTTTACAGTCTATAATGTTTCAGTCACACTAGAGTAAAAGCAGGAAAAAACAGTAGTTGTCCAATGTTTGCACTGAAATTGGTCACAGTCTGATTGCAAGCAGCTTTGGTAAACATTTACAATTGCAAGGCGATTGCACCAGTCGCCAGGTGGAAGAAAACCTGTCTCCAAATACCTTAAAAACTAAAGGTTTGCAAATAATAGCTGTAAATTTTCTAAAAACAGACAGACTGTCAACAATCAGCCTTAGTCAGTCTGCACTAATGACTGCAACTTGTCTATTATGCATCTCTTTGCAATAAGAGATCAACTCAGCTGGTTTCCAGCTGGCTGTATTCTGGTTCAATTCCTATACAATAAGGTTGCCGAGCATCTGTGTCGACACTGTGTTCACACTCCGCAGTTCAATCAAGATCGTGCAGCAAATATATCAGTATTTGTGGACTTCGCTGGCCGGCCTGGCTGGACTTTGAATTTAAGTATTTAATGTGAATTTCTGTGTATGTAGACTGCATGTGTTTGTCAACCTGATCACCTGCAATCACAAATTGATAGCAGACTGATTCCATCGTATTGCTGATTCAATGCACCGAAGCTGCTTTGAAGATGACAGCTGACTGCCAGTGGTTGCAGACCTCGTTCCCATCTTTGAAGCAACCATTTCTAAGGCACACAGTTGAAATAAGTTTGGTCGTGCTGTAGGTCTATAACCACTGTTTTTCCTAGTGTGACTACAGCACAATGTTAATGAAAGCTTACATTTTTGTTTAAATGTTGGGATGTATTTCCTCTGCTCACTGTATATCCCAAAACAAGCATAGAATTGGGAAGCTTTCATTAAATCTCTTTGCTGTGGATAATTGCAATACTTGTTTAGCTTCCTTTTTAACAACTCGTGCTTACTTTAAAAACACAATGAGGATTTCATCTCAAATTCTAATTTCTATTAACTATACTAAACTTAATATTATTTTTTTTTTGTCAACAACTTTTGAGTAAGACAATGTGCATATTGAAGTTAAATAGAAGAAAAAAAAAACTATATGCCACTGGAATTTATTTGTCGCTCCTTTGAAACAACATAAAACCCTTCACTTCTTTGAACCTTAATAAGGTAGGCTGGAGCTGATACTTCCTTGATGGGGCTTTCTTAGACTTGACAGAAACAGGAGGAGATAATCAATAAGCTCTCCCACTAGCTCCACAAAGATGAAGGTGAAGTATACCACAGACCCAGCAGACTTAATTTTTCTCATGAGGTTCGGCAAGGGGACTCATTAGGCTAATGCACCTTTGTTAATTACTCCTGCTAGATGGAGTACATATCACCAATAGTAATAAAAATGAATGAACGAATAAATAAATAAATAACTGTTGTACTCCTTACTAATAGCCAGGTCAGCTCAGGTTTATAAACCGATCTATTCCAAAGAACAAAATCAAATTGAGTCCCCGCAGCCACATGCATGCCTCGGGTTTCATGGCAAATCAGTTTTCACACAGCGTTTTACTTTTAGTCAGGCTTTGTCTAATACTGTGTAGTTTCCAATTTTGGATGGAGGAAACTAATTAGTTCTAATTAGCACCCAGCCCACAACTGATAACATTTGCTGTAAAGACAAAATGTGGATAAGATATAATTGGAAGATTAGCTGTTCTTCTGTAAAACAGGCCTTTTTGTTAATCCTTGTTTGTTTCTAGCCAGGATAATGAGTAAGGTTTCCGTCTGAATAATGACGATCCCGCAGTTATGAACAGAGCTGTGCAACACTGAACATATGCAGCATATCACTAATGCAAAAAAAAGATGCAAAAAAAAAAAAACAGATTTGCCTTTTGCATGTGGCATGGTATCACTTTACCTGTAGTGCTGAACCCTGAGCAGAAACAATATTAGCATTCACTGGCTTTCTCGTCACTGATTCTCACTCTTCGATACCCATCTGAGGAGTCCTTTTGCCAGACTGCTGGTTGAATGTCAGTGTGGTGGAGAGATTAATCGGTGGTCACCTGCTGCGGGTTGTCAATTGAGTGCCTCGGGAAGAGTCATATCAGCATAACAGGAACCTATTTTCAGACATACAGTATGTCATATTCTATCAAGACAACCTGCCCTTGTCTTTTGAAAAGGGATCTCTGCATCTTTGCTTGCGGCGTCTAAAGATTAGAGTTAGTGTCAAGCAAACTATGAAGCACAGTGGAAACCTAGCACTGCAGGCCACAGGGGGTGGATGAGGTGTGTTTGAAAGGGAAACTATCAATACAGAATAAGACACAGCAGGAGACAACAGCTACCCACCAGCTATCGGCTCATTACAGGAGAAATAAAAGAACTCTTCAGAATGCATTTGAGTTCCTCTCATCTCGAGGGACCACAGAGATAGACACACCTGCAAAAAAAAAGCAGATTACAGCCACCTTCGTTCCCTTTGTTTCAACAGTCTGGTAAAAACTACCCTTGAAAATGTTTAAGATAAGAAGCTCTTTTGAACGGCTTTATGATGAATGCAGCAACATCTAAATGGCAATGAGGTAGATACTGTTTTTCTAAGAATCATTAACGGCTCCAAAATATATTTCACTGAGCTTGCATTTGCTTCAGGAAATGCCCACGGATGTGCCAGTGGCACATCATGTCTATTATATATAGAAAATCCTAGGTTAGCAGATTTCCCACTGAGCTCTATGTGCTGCTATCCTTTTACATATTATATTTGCTCACCCTTATTATGATGCCCTATTGTCAAATCTAACGCTGTGTAGGACTCACGCATGTGGTAAATGTTTCATATATAATATAGTCATACGAAGGTTAATGTAAAGCTTTTAGGTTCTATTTAATTAACTTTTACTGTTAATTTATCGAAGGCATTCCCTGCATGGTGTTACTAACATTTTCTCATATCCACAATTGCTTGAAGACATCTCCTATATTTATATGGACTTTATGTGGACCTCCTATGTAATCCCTATGAAGTCATGTTAAGTTTAATTGTGTTAATTCTATGTTAATTAATTCAGAGGTCATGTTGAAATGAGTTAATTCACTGTTCACATGATGAAAATTAGCTTTAATGATGCACACGGTGCGCTTTGTGTCAGCCCATGCTTTTTGATGTGAAGAAAGAAGTGTTACTTCATTACATGTTATTGTTCTGTTGTCCTCACATTGTATGTGCTCAACAGATTTAACAGTTTGATGGGTTTGTTCTCACAATGAAAGTCGTCTTGCTGATGCGGTGCTATGTTTAATTCCTACCTTGCTATTCAAAGACAACCTTGACATACATATTTTTGTCATATTTTCCTCTATTTTTTGTTGAAAGAATGCAGAATAAAAAAAGACTTGAAAGCCACAAAGCTCACACGTCAGTCCACGGACACATCAAACTCTGTTTATAACGTCTATGTATCCAGATTTGTAAGCTATGGCTGAGCGCTTAGTTTCTCAGCCATGAGTCTTATGACATCAGCAGGTATCCCAAACATCTAAAAAGAGACACGTGGCCAAATTTACTATGTAGGGCAAATTAACGTGGCGCCACAATCACACAAAATTGACAATGCCTTTGGAAAGCATGCAATGGAAACATGCCACTTCATAAATGCACTCATTGTAATTCAGTAAAGGCTAACGCAATCTACCGAGTATACAGTTCAAATATGGTCAACAGCCAGTGGAGCCAATAAGTAAGCGAGCAGTCTACTAACATAAAAAAACTGTGTAGGAGCAGATTTTTCTTTGAAAGCAAAATGCCGATTCAGCTCAATGGGAAGCAGCTAATATATCTAATATAAGGCTGCCTTATTAGAAACTATTTGTAAACTATTAAACTTGAAATCTGTCTCTGTGTGATAACCAGAGGAACACAAATCTTTATTTAGTGTCAGATCCACCCCAATCTCCACGTTCATGAAAATACTGCTATTCTAACAGCTGGGAAAAGTAGCTTTTTTTCCTACATTCTGAATAAGTTTAATACATGACGAAGAAATCCTGAAATACCTTTAGTTATGTTCAATGACATACTGCAGGATTCCAATCATTTGATAACATGCTTAAAATCTGACCCAATATCATGGCAAACCACAGTCCACCCTGTGAATTTCACGCTTTGCCTCTTGAAAGCGTTAAATGGACACACAGAAGTTGCAGTTTAAATAGCTGTTTAAAACTGAGTAAAGACACACATAAGCTTTTGTGGTGTTGGCAGTTTTTATTATCAACCAATATCTGTGAACAAATACAAAATCTATCCTAAGTTTAGATAACTTCTGCTCTGTGTCATTTAAATATTATTGAGGACCATTAATGTGTTTTTGATATTGCCCCGAACTCCATCACTGAATAAATTCCTGAATTTCCTGTCATATTTTGTTTGTATGATTTTTTTTTTAATTAATTTAAATGCTCTCTTTCCCAAAATTAGTGATCTGAAAATGAAGTGCCTAAAAATCAATATTCAATACCCGTTTTCTTTTTAAATCCTGTCCATGAGCGCTGAAAAAAAAATCTCTGCTGACATACAAATCTACTGTGCCCTACATAATGTTTGCGACAAAGACACACTTTTTGTAGTTTTGCTTCTGTACACCGTCACAGTGGACTGTAAATCAAATAATCAATATGTGATTGAAGTGCAGACTTTCATCTTCAATTCAAGGAGCTTTTACAAAAATTTAGCACGGCAGCATTTTTTATAAACGCTCGCCCGTTTTCAGAGGTTCACAATCAGAAAGGGTTTTATTGCCAAATGTTGAGCAGATTTACAACATCAGGAAATTGCTGTGGTACTTAGTGCGAAGCATACTATAAGACAATACTTAAATAAACATAGAATAAAAATAAAAAGTGCTGAGCAGCTTGATATATACATGAGTGCAGGTGATGACCAGTGCAAAATGGAACAGGAGCAGAGAGCACAAAACAGGCACAAGTTCAACATTTATGGGACATTTAACAAGCAGTTTCATGGCCAGCTGAAGCCTGCTCCCTTATAATTTCATGACAAATGAAGGAGACATAATATCTGAATTTAATTCAAAGTCTTGAATTTGAATATAATAGATTTACAGTGTAATTTTATATATCAAGCCCAAAGACATGTTGGTGCAAGTGAGGGAGGCCACCGTTAGGCTGGTGGCCTCCCTCACTTGAAAACCCCAAATAAACCCATCAGACAGAGACAGAAAAACATGTTAAAAGTGGCAAAATCAACAACCTGGTACAGTGTTAAAAAGAAGGAATGCACTTTTAACACCAATGGCCTGAAAGACGAGCGAAGACAAGGAAAGTGCATGATGACAGAATTATTTCCATGGTTAAGAAAAACAACTTCACAACATCTAACCAAGTCAAAAACACTCTGGGGGAGGCAGGTGTAGCACTGTCAGTGTCCAAAAATCAAGGAACGCCTTCATGAAAATATATTAAGAGAGTTTACGACACGCTGTAAACCAGTGATTACACTCAAAACCTGGAAGATCAGAGTAGACATTGCTAGAAAATATCTTAAAGAGCCTGCACGGTTCTACAAAAATGTATTTGTACAGATGAAACCAAGATGAACTTATAGCATTTTAGAATGGGCATGTATGGCTCACAGTGGAGCCCGGTCATTAATGTTTATTGATTATGATATTGTTGATAGAAGCAGCAGAATGTTATTCATCTAAAGTAAATGTAACTTTCTACAAGCTGAAATAAATGATACCCACAACAAAATACAATTTGACAAATAAAGAACATGAATAACATGTTTACTTGTGTGTACTATTCTGTCAGACAGTGAGTTTGAAATTAGTTATTTCATAAGAGAGAGAGAGATGTGTTTTTATGATGTAGCACAGCTAAAAGTATTGATCTAAACTAGCTTTCAAGATTTGCTCCATTTCAATTAAAAATCCTTCTGTGTTAACTCTGGTATTTAATGACACTATCACAGTATATCAGGTATTATTTTTACATTAAATAAAATTCTGTGGAAGCTTTTCAGTTGAATTTTCAGAGTTCCTTCCCCCATATATTCCTATATGTAAATTTAGTTTAACTGGTCTAAGCATACAAATGTGATTAAATTCTACATCGTATCAAACAGAATAAAACCACGTTGGTTAAAAAACAAGAAAATGATTTTACAGAAACTCCACAGTTCTCTTTCACTTGCTCACAAACTACGAAAAATGGTCAGCAGAATAATAACTTCTCCACTGCGTCCGACATACTGTAGATTACACATTGGGCTTCTTGGATCTTATATGTGACACATTAAGTGATTTTGCAGCAGAAACCGGTGAAAAATAAAAATCATGGCAATGCGTTTTTAATTGAAAGCAACAAACTATTATTAGTCTTTTCATGGGTTATTTTCCTTTAACTCAGACTCCTACAAAGAAGAGTCTAGCTCATGGA
>VOQK01037601.1:66781-78918 GCA_015052645.1 Benitochromis conjunctus
CTCACCAACATGTCAAATATCACCAGCACAGCTAATGTGTGTTTAATAATTTAGTGTACTTTAAATACCTAGGTGTCACCTATATCACTGCACTACACATACTACAGACAGAACATACGGATTCCAGTGATCCATATTCATACCAAGCGGTAATCTCCAGGGCTGGAAAATAAAGCCACAGCTGAAGGGCCAAAACTGCAGTCGCCAATTAAGGCTGACTGTAAAATGCGTCAGTCCCCATAGAGTTGACTTTACTTTGCTTCACAGCTGAGTAAATAAACATTTACTCAAATGCTGGGCTTGCAGGCAAACCAGGAAAACTGAAAACTGACCTTTTTATTAAGGTAGGAAACCAAAGTCCACAAATGAGCAACAAAAGAGAAGCTTGTTCTGAAGACATTTCAGAACATGACCCGAGAGGTAGGTTAAACAAAACCCCAAACAGGCAGGTAACATGCATGCAAACAGGAATAACATGACAATCAAATATAAGAATAAACAGCCTCACAACTAAACAGAAGACCTACTTCAAAGCAAGAATTCAAATTTGCAAAAACATCAAAATTCAGAGTCAAAGACCCAGGACCATGACATTTAGATATTAATATCTAAATTAACATTTAGATATTAGCTATTGTTCCCTCCTCACTAGCATTAGCTGTTAATTTGATATTGCGTGTTCTAATACAAGCAAGCCTATGGCGGCTTCATAAAACAGACATGGCTGTAGCTAAAATGCCTATGCTTAGGCTATAAAATGGAACTTCACAAACCTTCTATAACTGGCTGTATACTCATATAAGCCCATAAATTAATTCACAGTTTGCACCGCTCTCATATTCACAGCTCTATGGCCTTGTGGGTTCGAAAATGCCAGCCAGCTTGGCCCTCTGTGTGTGGAATATGCATGGTCTCCCTCCACTTAGGTGGGTTCTCTCACAGTGCAAACAGAATTATAGTGGATACTGGATGTGAACAACTGCCATTAAAGAACGGAAAAACAGCAATGTGAATAACCTAATCATGTAACAAGATAAGATGTGATACACATAAAATTATTCTTATTAGTAGTAGTAGTACTAGACTGCAAAATATTCATTCACTCAGTGAAAATGACTAGCAGCCTACAAGGACTTCATTGCATATTAGATTTAGCTTTTCCCATTACTTTTTCATTTCTCCCTCAGAAACGCACACGCTCTTAACTCTTGTGTTCGCGATCTGAAGTATGCATGAGATGCACACATTCTTAATGTGTATTCTTCCTCTCTAAATGCATTAAATACGTGTTTCTGTGTGTGGGTTACCAGCATATGCATGGATTCGTGTGGGCGCATGTTTTTATGCATTTGTCCCCTGGTGATGAGTTTGCATACACTGGTGTTCAAATTCACTTCCAAACATAAACCTAGACAAATGTGTGAGTGTTCTTTATTTATATGCTGTGACAAATTCTCTGCATTATTGCTCTGAGGTTGTGTGCTGAAAACTGGCTCTGGCGCACGGGTTGATGCAGGGGTATCAACCTGCTCCACTGCCACCTACAGTGCAGGGTTGCAGTATTCCAATGAGTCAGCCAGAGCAGTGAGTGGAACCAGTGGCGGTGTGATTAGTCTGGCTGGGGGGTAAATGAAAACCATTATCAAGGTTTTTCTCTCTGCCCAATCCTAATGCAAAGCACAGGAGAGAGGTGATTTGAATTGCTAAAGCTGCACTGGCGATGTTCATTTGGCACTGGACAATCTCGATCAGAGGCTGGGCTTTTTTGCGTGCTGATTTTGTTTTGTTTTGTCATGTGTCTTGAAATGAGCATCATTATTAACTGTGACACTCTCAGTGGGCTAATGCACTGCTGCTTGGGTCCTGTAGTGCAGCCATCTTGTAATTTTGGTATAAAATGTGACGAAGATAAACTGTTTTAATTTGCAACAACAATGAATAAGAAGTAAACAGATACCGTATGTTCTTCTCAATATCCTCAAATCCCCATTTAATATTGTAGTTTTGCAGAATTCACTTTAATAAATTCTAAAGCATAATACTGAGAAGGCAATGTCTGCATGTGCCTCAGATAATATGTTTGATAATATATTAAATGAAGCACAGTTACAGTTGACATACTATTCTCTCTGAAAAAGTAATAATGCCAGGAGTAGTGCTGTACAATAGTGCAAATTTTGATATCGATCTGACACCAAATGAATACATACAGGACAGTATTGACAGTATTACCAATACTGATAATGATACCGGTGCTATAAAGGCAGTTTGTGTACAGAAGAGCACTGTGTCATGATTTATCAGATGGATCATCATCAATTTAACTAACAACGCAACACACCTTTCAGATTTTCATACAAAGTTTAAACTGGATTTATTTGAACAGCTGGAATGTAAATGTGCCTAAAATACTTTGGGTCAGTTTCTGCTATATAAATAAAACAGACGCAACAACACATAAAGCTTCAGACATTTTTCATAGTGCGTGTTTGAGGTATTTTTTTTTATTTAAAAAAAACAAACACTTTATTTAAGATAACTCAATGGGCTACATACTGAACTTAGAGGATAGAAACAAAATATTAATCTTATCGTACTAGCATCGATCCAGCACTGGTATCAAGGTTATCCACATTTGGATCGATCCGTGCATTTAGCCAGAACTTCTGCTACCACCATTTACTGACCCACATGTCTGAATATATGCTTTAACCCCTAATGTGGACCAGTTGCAGTTGTGATCTCAGGTGGGTCAGCTTAGTGGGCTTATACTGGTTTGGGTCTTTGGTTCATGATGAGATACACAGAAGGCAGTGAGAACAAATCTACAAAATCATTCTACTAATATAGAAAATTTTTATTTAAAATGTAATTTGTGAGGCCGCAACACATGCTTATATCACTGAATCACTTAAGTGAAAAGGTTCAACAGTGATCTGATGTGAATGTGCCAATAATAAATGCTTTCACCATGTTCTCAAGAGGGTCTTGGTTTTATTATGGTAAGAAATATTTGCAAAGGAGATGATCCCTAGAAGTTTTATTTGTGGAGTTTAACAGGTCATTTCTCAAAGCTTTCATTCATTATTTGAAATATGCAAGGCCACTAGCCCTTTTTAAACAATGCTACAGTAAAGGTTTAAAGAAAAAAAACTCCCCAGCAGGAATATTTAGCAGAGAATCATTCGTTTATTTTATTGCTGTGCTGTGCATATTCACTAAGGTCTAGTTTACAGCCAAAATCTGTTTTGAAATATCCAGATTGGATCCAGATTGAATTTATAACATCCGAAGAACAAAAACTATACATATGTATACATATAATGTGTTTTTGCAAATCAGATCCATACCACATTTGGGAGTGTTTTGAAATTCAACTCCAAATGGGTTTCCAATGATGACTCTCAGGCTGGATGCTCCAGCTCCTGAAATCAGATTTCAGAGTCTCTTTTTGATTCAACAAAACACACCGACGGCATCAAATAAAAAGTATTGGAAATGCTGAACAGAATCCATGCTGCTACCAGCAGCATGTTATTGAGGCCAACATGAAGAGCAGCAGTCCATCTACAGAAGCTGAGCGGGTTGGCTGCTGCACCCCAGCTTGACAGCGGGACTGCTTTGTTTTGTGCCTCTGCCTCATGAAACTGCATCACCAGCATGTAGTTACCAACACCTACAGGGTTACAGGAGCAACACGTGGAGATAGGCTGCTAACGTGTGTACGCACAAGTTCGAGCTGATCGCACATCACAGTAGAGAGGAAGTCTTGCAGATCTATTTGTGAGAAGAAAAAAAAAAGATCTGATTTACCTCAGGTCTGAGCAAACCCTAAGGTGCCTGCCACACTGCTTAACTCACCTGTGTGTGACAGATACCATGCTAAACTGCTGTGGCTCCCATGCCGGTGTAGGTCCACACCACTGGGTTCACTGCTAAAGCACTGCCAGCTCAGGGAGAGAGAAAGAGCACTAGAAAACACAGCACTTGACCTAATGTTCTGTTTTAATTACTATCATTATAGCCGACATTACTTTCCTTATGTAGTGTCCACAGTTTCATTCAGTAATGTGCAATTATTGTGTGTCCGTGACGTATTTAGGCATGTCGTCCATGCTGAAGCCAAGTGAAAGCTGTCAGTCATGCAGTGTTGTTGGCAATATGACCATCAATAGACTGTTTCCTGCCTATTTTTGCTGACAGCTGTTAAAAATGGAAAAAGAAAAACTCTAAATGCCGCACTACTGCAGTGTGGCTCGAGCTGTTCATGTCATGCTGGCTTTGTAGCTGCTCTAACCTGTTAACACGGCTCCCAAAATGAAAAAGGAAGATGTTCGGTGATTGTCACGCACAGCTAAGGTAGGCAGAGTCGCCTATGGCATAACTTGTTATTATCAGCCCCCTTTTCTACCTGCCCTGCTGCCTCACTCAGTTGCTTGCACTCACCTCACTAGCTCTCTCGTGCTTGAATTTTTCCACAGTCACTCTTTGCTTGATTGTCCTTGTGTGTCAGCCATTACAGCATTCCAACAATACTTAGGTTGCCTGCCAGTATTTTGCTTCTGGACAGTTTTGCATTTTTTGGTCACCAATCTCAGCGTTTTGCCTAGTTTGCCTGACTGGCATGTAGCAATTTTGTACTTACTTTTATGTTTTGTTTTGTTGCTTTTTTGTAGTTTTTGTATGCCTCCCTATGTGTCATGCTTTACGGTCAGTCATTTGTATGCTATCAGCAAACAAGTCTGATATTAAGAAAAGCAATTTTCATATATAGTATACGTGCGTGAAATGTATTTGTACAAAACTGTTCTGTAAAAGTTTTAGCCTATGTGCCAAATAATAATCTGGTTTATGTATAGACAACTGTGTAATTCTCATTTAATGAACAGTGAAGCATAGTGTTCTGTGCAAAGCTTAATTGTCCAAAAGAGACTATTTAAAATGATGAAAGGGACTAATCCTAAAGATGACACACTTGCAAGGGAGAACAAAAGCTTGCACGAGAAAACCTTTCTTTGGCAAAAACGATAAGGAATAATTTAGGCGCTACGCAAGAAAGCTCATTGTTAGCAAGAGGGTTAGTACACAAAACAGTGACAGTGTGTTGTGAACAATACAAAATGGGAGAAACACTGGGGCTCACTGCTTTCAGTAAATTCCTGCTGGCTTGCTGGTGAATGACTACATCTGTTTACTGTTTAATTGTCAGGAAGTAAGGTCCCGCTCTGTGCCTCTTTCAGCTTTTCCCTTATTTTCACCTGCTCATATTCCCTTGTTTGCTCTAGTCTCCCAATTTCATGGCTGGGCATTCTCCCATGTATAATTCATGAGTGACATACTTGTTTTACACACCACGTACCAACAGCCATGTTGTGCCGCCCTGAGGGGGTCTCAGCTATGCCAGCCTGTAATCTGCTTACGCACAGAGCAACTAGCTCGCAGCTCTCCTCGCCAATTACACTCAATTCATGGAATGGCCCTTTCCCTGACACAAGGTTGGTTGTGATCATCATGTCCTTCAAAGAGGCATACACAGAGAGTAGCAACATGGCATACATGTTTATGTCTGACAGGGAGGTAATTGGTTGAGTGCTCAGTGTTGGGGCACAAACCGATAAAAGCACCTCTCTAAATCTGACAGTTGCTCTACTCAGTACAAGGTCAGAAGGCCTAGGTAACATCAACACGCAATGACAATAGAGCTCATTCACCAAGTTAACGACTGAAATCTATGCAGCTAGCAGCAATTCGCTGAGAGTGCTCACAATTCATTTTGCACAAACAAAATGATCCTAAGCTGTGTGCACCAAGCCTGCACAGACACAAGCACACACCCTAGACAGTGCAGGTAAATGGGGTAGAATGTAGTGCTACGTGTTGGGTAATGAGTGCTGATTGTTTGTGACGGGGCTGTAGTAAGGCTGATTTCCCAGTTGAGGAATGGGGGCTTTGTACACATCACAGGGTTGTCAGGAAAAGACAGAAAATGGGCCCATAGCTTCACTGCTCTTCAGAAATAGACAGCCAGAACCACTTCACTATTTAACTTCTGAGCGCAGACACAGGCAAAGTGATGGCGCAAGCATTTTTAAATATCTTTTTCTAATTCTAATCTATCTGCATGGAAATGTGCACTTGTTATTATATATCTGAGATGTAGCTGTTTGTTTTTTTTCTGGATTTTTTTTGAAAGCACAGAAAATTACTGCCTCACAAGCTGTATTTATTCTGAATATTGCATGACACTTACGTAGACATGGAGTGGAAAGACTCATATTTAAACCAATATAGAGGTCTTCCACTTCAAGTCTAAAATTGTGCCTTTAAATGTTTGCAACAATTAGTTCGCCGTAAAGATGATTTCTTTGTTCTTACAGCCATTGTGCCACAGTAGCATTAACATTGTGTCAGAATAATAATTCTTCTGATTGCTGACCACATAAAGTTAATGGATTTTGTCTGCATACATTGCACCACGGCGTCGATTTTTATGAGTTTTTCAATAGAGATATCTTTACTTGATGACACATAGTCAATAATTCATTGATCATGGTGTGTTTTATTCATAAGTCCTACTGTGTAGAGAGCATAATTAAGGAAACTTTTGGCAATCTTTGTGTACCACTCAATGGATGACCCATTCTGAATATGTGATGAGAGCAGCAGCTTGTTGTGGTCAACCTATCCATATCTATACCGATAACCTACCGATAAAAGAGTTACGACAGTCTCTTCATTAGGTATATCTGGTCAGTTGTTTGTCAACGCAAATATCTAATCAGCCAATGATGTGGTAGAAAATCATTTAGGCATGTACAGACATGGCCAACATGACCTAATGAAGTTCAAACTGAGCATTAGAATGGAGAAGAAAGGTAATTTAGGGGATTTGAACCTGGCATGGTTGTTGATGCCAGACAGGCTGGTCTGAGCATTTCAGAAACTGCAGATCTACTGGGATTTTCCTGCCCATCCATCTATCCAGTGAAGGGCAGTTCTCTGAGTAAAAATGCCTTGTTGATGCAAAAAGTCAGAGGAGAATGTTCAGGGTGCTTTGAGAAATGCAACTGAATTTCAAATAACCACTTGCTACAACAAAGGAATGCAGAAGAGTATCTCTGACTGCACAACACATCAAAAATGAAAATACTTGGGCTAGCAGCAGAAGACCACATGAGGTGCCACTCCTGTCAGCTAAGAACAGTTTACCCACATTTGTCAGTAGAAGGTTGGAAAATGTTTCCTGGTCTGACGAGTCTCAATTTCTGCTGCATTCGGGTGATAGGATGAGAATTTGGTGTAAATGAGATGAAAGTATGGATCCATCCTGCCTTGTATCAACAGTTCAGGCTGCTCGTGGAGGTTTGGACTCTTAGTACGAAGTAAGTGTCATTTAAACAACACAGCCTACCTGAGTATTGTTGCTGACCATGTCCGTCCCTTTGTGGCCACAGTGTTAATCTTCTAATCACTGCTTCCAGCAGGATAACATATCATGTCACAAAACTCAGATCGTCACAAACTGGTTTCTTGAACAGAACAAAGAGTTCACTGTACTCAAATGGCCTCCACAGTTATCAGATCTCAGTCCAATAGATCACATTTAGGATGTGGTGGAATGGGAGTCTCACATTCTGGACAATTACCAATTGAGTGTATCAAATATATTCTTTATCATTTATAGCATGTCTTCAAAAACAATTTCAAGGACATAAATATTATGATTGCAGACTGTAAATTAAGGTAACAAAGCAAAAGCGCATCACGTAAGATGCAAAGGTATTTCAGCTGCAAAACTAAAATCTTTTGTCAGCAGACTTTAGCTGGGACCTGAAGTGTTAATTCATTATTATCCGTCTTAAATTGGATTGTCAGCATCTTGCTAATTATAGAGGAAATGTTTAATGAGTTCATCCACCTAATCAACCATTACAGCAAACAATAAGAAAATCTGTCTTTGCATCATTGTTGTAATTAAAATTTCCTGTTTGTAAATCCTGAGTAGTACATCCATAATCCGAAAATCACAGATAATTGAGTCACATCTGAAAAAAGTAACCCCCCACATCAGTGTAGGGAAATGAGCATGCACTGGTAATTTAAGCACCTTGTCTAACATTTCCTCCTCTTTTTCTGGTTGTTTGATGCACCACAACACTTTGATAGAGACTGTCTGCATTGTACCTTTTGAAGAAGTAAAGCTGTATTCTGTGATTCTTATTTCTGTTTTTTTTCTTTTGAACAAGCAAAATTATAGCCTAATCCACTCGACAACAGTAAAACAATGTGTATATTGTTTTTCAAATGATCTAATCAGCTGGAGAAGCATGTAAAGAGTATGTCTGATTGTATATGTATATTTATATATATTTAACCAAGCTATGAACAAAATGTGTTGGTTGGTTAATTTAAAGACTGACACCCTACAACATGACTGTAACTTATTTTATAAACAGACAAGAACATTTTTGGTTTTAACATGCAGTTACTGTATAACAGTCCAAGGTCCAGCTGAAGGTAAGTAAATCTACTCATTGCATCAGTTTCTTTCACTTACAAGAGCAGACGATGTGAAGTTTGCATGAGCAGTTCTTCATCATTGAATTCACAATTACCAATATGTACACGTTTCATTTGAATTTTATTTTTTGTCAGCTGACCAAGTGATTGACAGTGAATGACATAACTCAATATTTCTGGCCACAGCAAATGAATCAGTCACTCACTGATTAGAATTTGAACGTTTTTGGTTTTGCAGGAATTCCTGCTGCATTTTACTAAAGCGCATGCATTGTTTGTCACAGAACTGTAGTAGAGCAAACTGCTAGAGTAAAGAGGTGAGCTATGACAAAGAGATAGAACCACATTCATGGGGATCAAGGGAGGAATGTGCCACTTATGTTAATCTGCAAAGCAAATATTTGATTGCAGAAAGTAGACTCGTCATCCTACTTGTTCCACCAGAGGTTCCATCTTGGTGAAACATCACACAACAGTTATTAGCTTTTCTGGATGGAAAAAATCTTTATATTGCTGAAAAGCTATACTTAATGGCCATGATCTTCTGGTCCCAATTGCCTCTCCATTAAATGCGGTAATGACTCTGTAGTGGAAATCACTGGAACACTTCTGAACTCCATTGGCAGTAAACACAGGTTAATGCTACAAACACAAAACATAAATTAAGACGCAAATATGCTGAGATGTCTTCAAATGAAGTAGAAAACTGTCTTCTGGTCTGACAAATCAATATCTGGACATCTCTGGATCCCGTGTGTTACAGGGGAATGATTCTATTCTCTACACAGTTAAAAAGACAGCATGCTTGACGGGATGAGCTTGCATTATAGTGCAAAGCATGGGTAACTCTATGAAGGTCATATTAATGCTAAATAATCATTTTGGAATTATCAATATTTTTTTTTAGAGAAGGCCAAGTGTTATATTACTAACACAAGATCAGTCCAAATGTACTATAATAGAATAGACTCTGCCAAGATAGCCTCCCTGCAGTCTAAACCTGTTATCAACCGAATGCATTTGGCGCATTATACAACAAAACAAAACAAAATTATACAACATGGTTAGCACTGTTGCCTCACAGCAAGAAGGTCCCGAGTTCAATTCCACCATGAGGTTGGGTCTTTCTGTGTGGAGTTTGCATGTTCTCCTCGTGTTTGCGTGGATTCTCTCCGGGTACTCTGGCTTCCTCCCACAGTCCAAAGACATGCAGTTGGTGGGGATAGGTGAATTGGAACACTCTAAATTGCTCATAGGTGTGGGAGTGAATGTGAGTGTGAATGGTTGTCTGTCTATGTGTTAGCCCTGCGACAGGGTGTACCCTGCCTCTTGCCCTAAGACACCTGGCATAGGCTCCAGCGCCCCCCGCAACCCTGAAAAGGATAAGCGGAAGCGAATGGATGGATGTGTAAACTGAAAGAGAACTTCTAAAATTATACTTCAATCCAGGGTGGAAAAAAGTTTGTTTTTGAAAATATAGAAATCTCCCAAAGCAACCAAAGTGTAAAAGCAGCCTCTGTAAGACACATTTTTGAAATACTTGTTAAATAGTTTCATCAATTTCACACTCGTTCTCAAATGAATTTTACACCATGTCATATACAAACATTTATTTATCAAAGCATCATTTAGTTTCAGCTAACCAAATGAGAAAATCCACCTTTGAGAAGTGCCGCTGTGTGAACATAAAGGCATTTTTCTGTAACATTTTCATGTTCAATGACAAAGTCACAATTTTTAAGCATAGTATTAAAGTGCTTTAAAACTGACTTTTTTCATAGGGTGGCATCTGTCTCATGCTGATACATTCGAATGAGAAGCGCTATCCCATGCACCGTTTGTGCCTGCTGTGAAGAGACTCCCATGTGCCCCGTGACATGAAACGGTTTGTGTTTGCGTGTGTTTGTGTGAGATGCCGATGTGGTGGCCATGGGGGAAGGAAGGTCTACATGTGTGCACGTGAGGCTTTGAAAAGCAGGGGAGAAAAAAAAGAGCATACCAATATCAACAACCTATTAAAAAAACATGTTGGGACATCAAAAAGTTTGGTACAACATTACCATTGGCAATTTTAAATTTCACAGTATTTCGCTGAATGAATATTTAAATAGATTTTCCAAAGCGTGTCCCAAACCAAATGAGTTAAAATTACAGTTCTCCAGGGGATGTGGACACCGAGCATAGATCATATTCCATGTGAAATATCCAAAGCAAAATGTTTAGCATCTGTTACAGTGAATCTCAGAGACTATAAGAATTCACCTGCTGGTATTTAATTATCGCAATAAGAGAAAACAAGTTTGCAACCCACCATTCCTTTGATTGCCGCTACCAAGATGTACATCTGCCAGAGAAAGGCAAAAGGAAAATCCACGTTGCTCCTTGGTTTTGTTCAGACTGAAGGAAAATAAGATTTCTTCTCTTAAATCAGCTATTTAGGACACAGTTATTAGCAAGTTATGTACAACATGGCAAGCGTATCTGTATGGGCTGCTGTTATTAATGACGTAGACATCATTAACTTTGATTATGACACAGCTTTTCAACCTGCCCTTCCTTCCAGCCTACCACCCAACGTGCCAGTAATTATTATTTATTGCAATATCTGACCACAGCCGCTTGTTCTCTATACTGTCCTCCATGGAGCCTCGCTGGTGTCAGCATGAATTCTGCTCGGTACATCCATTACTCTGGATTTAAGTCATAATTATATTGTTGCTCTGCAAGTGACGTGAAAGACAGTTTCACATTAGCGGCCAGAGTCTCTTATCAATTTTACTGCTTTTATTTTTTCAAAAAGGCCAGTCCGCCTTCTGTACAAATAAAGACTTTATTCCCACTCTCCCTTAAGCTGTTTTTACTTCAGTTCATGAATGAAAGTTGGCATAGTGAAATTAGTATGCCTTTAGTTCTTTCTAGTTACACAGGCCTTTATTTCTGCGACTTTACAATCATTGCTTTTGCTTGACATATTATGCTCAGACTCAAGAAAAACTGAATTTAATGTTAGTCAGTCACACTGTGATCTCTGTCCTTTTTTAAAGTTTATACCATGAGTCAAACTGCCTTCTGGGATATGACTAGACCAGACAAGATTGGCCCTGACCTTTGTCTTCATGTGCCTCTCAAAAATATCAGTGATCTGCATTCATTAAGAGTCATTTTCCGTATGGCATCAACAGCAAGCTGACAGACTGTTGCAGGCCCCTGACTACCGGGCCACCTTTTACATTTATTTTGATCCCTGGCTTAGTACCTTCCTCTGACCTAGAATTGGCTGGCTGGTCTCTGACCTTGGCTCTGTGCCTGTCCACAGTGTCTAATCATCCTTTGCTATGGATTGGCTTCCCTCTCTCTCCACCTCCCTTTCTCCCCATTGATTTTGGTCATTTTATACCTGAACATAGTCATTAATCTGATTATGACTGTGTCTGGGTCCAGTTCATTAGTCTGGCCCAGCTGTAATACAGGCAGATGCCTGCTGGGCCATAAGGATTCATCACGAAACCATTGAGCCCTGAAGAACACACCACGTAGGACAGCATGATGCAATACATACGTAGACAAACACAGGTGTAAAATTGGCGCGTTCTCCTACATTTTTGCAAAGAGGAAAA
>VOQK01037601.1:83668-96389 GCA_015052645.1 Benitochromis conjunctus
CTCTTTTTTTTCCTCTTTCTCTTTTTTTTTTTTTTTTTCTTATTCGTCTTTCTCTCAGTGTAGTGGCTGTATGCCTCGGCTAAGGTGAAACAGTGTGGATGTGATTTCTACAGCTCTGTTGGAGACCAGCACCTCATCACAAACTGGTCTCGGCTGGTTGGGCGAGCGAATCAAATCCTCGATATCACGACTGAAACGATTTCAGTTTGAGACTGAAGACCTTGCCTCACATCTCACTCATTGGGGCACATTCAATTGGATGGATTCAATTCAGTTCAGATATGGGAAGGAACAGGGAGAGCAGACAGTGGTCAAGGACGGCTAAGGCTTTGAAACAATAGTGTGAAAGACGCACGGAAATGTGTGAAATTTAACATAGGGTAACCTTTCTTATCTGCAGCCAACAACCCAGAAATTCCAATCCACGGACAGACTGAATCAAAATTACAACAAATTTCACATTTTCGTTGCGGTTATTCACCGAAACTGACCCCTCATAGGCCTACTGCAATACGGCCACACATAAATACTACACTAAATACATGTACCATTGTACTCTTTTACATTTGCATCTAATTCTCACCTTTAAAAACTTTTTAACTGTAATTTAAGGTTGTTCCAAGTAGAATGAGTCATTGTGTTAGTCTTACTGATGCGGGGAGTCCATTGCATGTGACATTACATGTACTCATATGTGCCACATCATGCATGATTAATTAGGAGGCTTCTTTGGTTTGAGTAGTTAAATGGCAGCTAAGACCTCCTGCATCTCGGCCTCCAGGTTTTCTCTCTCAGCTCACACATGTCTAGCACTCCAATGTTTTCCGAGCCTGGTGAGAGGGAAAAAATGTTTAATTCAATACAACAACAGCACTTAAAATGCTATAATCAGTGTGTTTATGGATGAAGTGAAAATGTGTGTGTGTGTGTGTGTGTGTGTGTGTGTGTGTGTGTGTGTGTGTGTGTGTGTGACCTTCACAGTGTAGTTGAACTCTTGGGCCGTCCTCATGAAGCGCAGGTAGCCATCCGTCTCCTCTGTTGCCACGGTGATGACCAGCAGGTTTTCTGCAAACACAGGTGACCAGCATGACTACACGTTTGCGGACACGAGCAGCTGCCAGTTTCCCTGCAGGCTTTTTATTAGGAATTGGAGTAAAATTCCTCTGAAATTCCTGCCAAAAGTCAAAGAGGGCAGGAGCAGCGTGGGGGAGGAGGTTCTGTGACAAAAGCTGTGCTCTGAGGGTCTGACGTGTTTTAACCTGCGAGAGCGATAACGCTCTCAGCTGTGCAGCAAAGCTCCTTACATATCCAGAGAAAGCTGCCGCCACAGATCACAGATCAGCTCTGTGTCAACGGGCTTCCTTCAAGGACCGATGGAGCAAAGTAACACAGTAAAGTCACAGGTGGGTATTTTCATCTGCAAACGTCACCTGGCGAACCCCCACAGTTCGACCGCTCGGCTGGTTTTACAGGGGTCATTCGGTTACCTGCAGACAGACAGGGGAGGCGGACCTACAGTCTGACTCTGTCACTGATTATTTCTGTGCACCAGTCTGAGGAGCCACGAATCAGACGAATAAAACAGGTTTTTAATTCAGATTAAACCAAATTATACACATATCCTTCGCTCTGTGCAAACAGCGCATTCAGATACTATCAAACCAAACACAGGAACAGCTCCTCCTCTTCCTCTGCTCCTTTTTTGGCAGTGTTTGATTGGAAGTGTCTCGAAAGTTTACTGTGAAGTTTCCAGCCAGGTGTCACGGTTTTTCAACACATCAGTAAATACTGACTTCCCCTCGCCACCAGCAGCACTCACGGGTAGTTTGGTTTGAGTTCAGCTAAGCTCTGCGAGTCCATATGAAAGGAAATTCACTCATTTTTATTTTTTTTTTAGAACTTTTAGATCTTTGAAAAGGGAGTTTTTCCTTCCCACTGTTGCCAAGTGCTTATTGTTGAGGTTTTCTCTGTATCATTGTAGGGTCTTTGAACTAAAATTAAAAGTTGTTATGACTTGGTGCTATAGAAATAAATATATTTACCAGAATTAATTCAGGATTAGTGATTAAATAACTGATAAATATATTTATTAGTCAGAGATATTTTTATTTTATTTTTCTAAATTCTTCAAATGAAATAACTGTCTAATGTTAGCTGTGGAAGTGCTGGTGCTGTGGAAGTGCTGGTGCTGTGGAAGTGGAATAAGTGTGAATCCTCATGTGAGACTAAATGGTGGGAATGTTTTTGCTGTTTGTGGCTCGAGTGTCGGACAACAAACCCCCCACAGCGCTCGCACAGCTGTGGGGGGGTTTGTTGTCCGTTTCCTCATCATGCTGCTTTCCTAACGAATGAACAACAAAAGCAGATGTGAGCCAGTGAGACCGGGTCGCATCCTGACAAACGAGTCATAAAGTGACCTCTGCCCGGCTCCTCCCTCCACGCTCACACTCAATCATTTCCATAACAAATATGAGCTGAATTCATATTTCGCTCCTTCTTACAAAGATGTCTGTGTCTGCCGACTCTCGTGGAAACATGTTCCTGACACGCATGATGAAAAAGGAAAAATGGCTTCAGGAGACTTCCTTTTTCCACTCCTTGATTTGAATCAGTGGGACCAGGTCGGAGATGTGGGCGGTAATGTAGAGCCCTGGAGAACGTTACCGATCCAAACAGCAGATCTGAGGGGGTTCTCCCGGCTCATTTCTTTCATTTTCACACCAGTTTGCTCCGTGTGCACATCATAAACACATTTCAGATTATTTCCCAGCTTTGATGAAATGTTTCAGGGCACGTAGGACACTTAACCATCAAATACTGGGGATGTTCTTCTTCTAATGAAGCCACAAAATCTTCCATCTTCATACTGTGAGTGTTTTCAGAGTTACAGGCCATCAGAGTACAACAGAATATTGGTCCAAATGTGTTGCTTTTTACTCGTTTTACAGCCCTCATAGCTTCATAAGATATCCTCGTGATCAGCAGTCTAAACACAACAGTTCATAGTATGAAGGTACCACAGCTGAGTGAGGGGGTCAGGAGGGATCGTTTCACAGGAATGAATGAAGGAAATGCATGTTTGCATAATGTCGCTGTGTAAGTGTTAACATGCAGTTCAAAGAAGGCCTCACACGTGTGAGCATGCAGGCCTACAGACCGTTCAGTGCCCGTCAGAACTACCTGCCAGGTTCAGGTGTTTGAGGTTAAACCTATCACGACATTATTTTGCTCTTCCTGCTCGTCTCATATCTACTGACCATGTGCACATACACACAGGGCAGATTTCTCATTATGCAGACTGGAGGGGGTCACACCGGAAAGTTCGAGTCCCACGTGCGACAGACTTCAGCTGGGTTCACTTTCAGCAGAGGCAGAAACCTCGGCTGATGGAGATCTATACCTGCCTCATCCGGGCTCTGAGCTGATCCCAGTTCTGCTTTTTAAGGACTGACCACACTAAAAACCGTCTTGTTGCCAGGAGCATTTTCCAGCCTGATGGAGCACCGTGTCAGAAAAGGATAACACAGAGGCTCAGCGAGATCCTCAAATTAACATCTCAGGTCCATGGACACATCTTCATCTGATCCACAACCTACGATGAGCGCTTAAAAAGCAGGTGGCCAAGCCGAAGCCCACAAACCGTGATTAACAAAGAGCCACAGAGAACTGCAGGACTTATGAAGAAGAGTCAACACTGTAAATGCTGACTCCTATAAAAGTCGATCATAGAAATGTAAAAAATAAATAAAAACCGATGAAACACAAACTCTGTGACTGCAGTTACAACGAGAAACTACTCTGTTCAGTTCAGCCAATAGAAACTCGTCATACTCAGTGTCATAAGTCAGATTCAGAGACGCTGAGCACAACATGGAGGAAGTGCTCAGATAAACAGTGTATGGGAGCAACAACCTCCCAGAGGAAGAGGAAGGAGGCGAGTTTAAGTAAGAGTCAGAGCAACGTTTTATTCTGACGTCTTCACTGACACACTAACTCACCCTCTGGGGTTAACGTTGGTGTTTCTGTGACTGTATGACATGTTTTGGGAAATACGTCTTCAGCTGAGGCGTGTTTGAAATGTGCCACAGAAAACTGAGACTCTTCAGTGCGAGCTCGGACCTCTGAAGCATTCAGGTGAGGCTAAAACACCAGCTTATTATTGATTATTAACAGTTAAACAGCTGCTTTACATACACATCAAAGGGTTTTTCTAAAATATAACAATCCTAGCGTTCCTCTGAAGAACAACCATCAGGACTGGGACAAAAGTGAAAGCAAAAAATTCACTTTTATGTATCAAATCACCAAAAATATGATTAAAGTGCACAGGACTTCTGTATGACTCGTGTCTCAACTACAAACGAGCAGCCAACCCCAAAGATCCTGAAGGAGGAAGAACCTGTAAACTGATTATTGATTTGATGGATGAAGTGATCGGGAAAAAGAAAGAAATCTCCTCCTGAGCTTCCCCTCCGTCTCACTCTGCTCCCTTTACAAACATGAGTAACATAAACATGAATACAAACCACAGCTGGGCAAACACAGGGACGCACCAAAGACAGAACTATATGGAAAAAACTGATCAGATTTATTCGTTTTTAAAACATTTATTCCATGTAAAACATCGTTTGTGCTTCACAGAGCTGCCTGTGAGAGGGTCATGATGGAAATCATTAATCCTACTACATAAAACACGCCGTGGGTCCCCACAGTGGCGATTTAAACCTAATTTAATCCATATACCGCAAATGTTTGACTTATTTACACACAGTTAACTGAAATTCTTCATTCTTATATGATTATAAAACATTAAATAGAAATGATCATACTATTTTAAAAGTCCCAGCTTTCATTTGAAGCTGTAAAGCCTCGTTTGAGTGGGTTGATCCGTGGTTTTACTGCTGGGTGTAAGCATCCCTGCGTGAACGTGTGCCTGTTTGTGGGGATGTCTAACTTTCTTTAATGTTTGGGTTTTATGTGAGGCACTTTGTGTTACTCTGATTAAAACTGACACATGTTAACCACTCTGTGTATCCACAGTAGATACGTGGGAAACATGGAAATAAACAGCCAGGAAACAAAGTAAGATTTTCCAGAGTTTAGGGAATCATTAATAGCCTGTAGTGATTACAATATGAGTATATGAGGTTATAAAGGCAGCAGGTTCACCGTGAGCCCCCCGGTGAGTATTTTTGGGCATTATTGAGACTTTTCCCTTTGTGATATTTACAGTTTTGCTCTGACATGAACACAAACCTCTGTTAAAGTTTGCTAACTGTCCTGTGAAGCTAACGGTTTCAATCATTAATAAAATCCTTCCTAAAGTCACCCAGCAGCTGAATAACGGAGTAAAAACTGCTAATAGACTGTAAAATAGCGAATAGGGTTGGGACGTGATGAGCAGCCTCTCCATGAGCGACCGGGAGCTCCACAGCTCCGGCGGGTCACGGTGGTCCGCCTGACCGGCCAGGGGACCCCGCAGAGCGGCCTTACCTGGAGAAAGCTTCCGCTGTTCGGCCCACACGGCGCCCTGGAAGAAGGAGAGAGCCAGCAGGTACAGAAGACAACAGGAGGCC
Organism: Benitochromis conjunctus; assembly: GCA_015052645.1. Lineage (NCBI taxonomy): Eukaryota > Metazoa > Chordata > Actinopteri > Cichliformes > Cichlidae > Benitochromis > Benitochromis conjunctus. Next base: position 89,245 of record VOQK01037601.1, read on the forward strand.
ATGCTGGCTGTTTGGAGACAGCTCCGTTTAGACCGCAGACCGTAGCTTTATAGCCTCTCTCGCCTGCCCTCTCTCCTCACGTTCACTCGCTCAGTTGACGCTCGACTCTCGCGATGCTCGCTACCTTTTCCGACTTTTGGAGAAAGTCAACGGAAACCGCAAAAAGCTGTCCAGCCAATGAGAACAGAGATGGCGCGATACATCTTTGACTGACAGAGCTGGTATCCAATCACCGAAGACAGCCGGAAATCTACCAGCCAATCAGAGGCAGACATATGGGAACTTTTTTTTCTCTCCGTTTTTCGGTGGGCTCCAACCACAGAAAGTTCGTGAAAAATGGAGTACGTGAATCTTTGCCACGTCTGAGGCTTTCAGGAGAGGGAGGGAGAGGGAGAGACATAGCGAGAACATGGAGAAAGGGAGAGAGTGTGCGCAGGCAGAGGTTTTATAATAATAATAATAATACTTATATATTCAAATAGCTTCAAAGTCACGTGTCTGCACTAAAATCTATGAAGATGTTTAATCATTATTAGACCCAAATTTACTCAACAAGTATTTGTTTACATAACTCAGTTAAGAAACATTCATTTTCCTGATGAAATATTAACACTTTGAAACTGACCTGTTTTTTATTCTCATTTGGTTTAAAGCACATAATTAACTTTTTGCAAACAGAAAAGCTTTTTTCTTTAGCTCTTTTTAATAAAAATCACTTTCTCCCAAATAATTTACTCTAAATATGAAAGTAAAGAGCTCAGGGAAGTGACTGCACCATAACTGTTCTGTAAATACAGCAATCTAACATGTATTCATCATATTATTGATGTTATTACCAGATATCAGTCATATCATGTATTTACTGGTGACAAGGGCCATTATACATGAACATCAGAGTGAAAAACATCCAGGTTTCAAAGTACACACTGATCAAAACCCTGACAGACTAATAGCATACGTTCGTAAAGGGTGGATGTATGGGAAGCTCTGAGCTCTAGACCACTGGTTTCTTTCTGTGTGTCTCAGGATTTAATAAAACTACAATCTACACTGCAGCGTCACAACAAGGGGCCCATCAATACATTTTTGCCCCATGGCCCACCACAGTGTTAATTCAGCCCTGACAGGGTTAAATAACAATAATTACAATGAAACACGTCATAGATCTATAGTAACGTTAAACGACCAGTGGGTGGCAGGGTATGGAGTGACACATCAGTGACCAGTGTAGTGGTTTATGTGCAAGTATACCATCAACACTGACACAAATACAAGAACACAGCCTTTGACTAGCTGTCCACTGTAGTGACCACTGTGTGAAAGGGTTAGATAGTCAGCAGATTAATAAATAAAATCTAACAAATAAACAGTTCACAAATTATTTCCTTTAATTAAAACCATGTTTAGGAAATAAGGTCATCCCTGTCTTTATTAATTAAATCAGTTCAGATCATTTTTAGATCTCAGCATAACCACGTGTATTTCAAAGAGCTGCAGCCCCGCCCTCGGCGTTTGTTGCCATGGCAGCGTGTCAACAGGACTCCATGGAGACAGCGAAGCCTGAACCGGGGCTGTTTCTCCGCGTTTCTCCGTGATTTGGACACATATACCCGCCTGCAGGTGATGGGCCGGCCGAGGTACTTCACTCCCACCGAGGTGGCGGCTCACAACACGGCGGAGGACCTGTGGGTGTCCTTCCTGGGCAAAGTGTACGACCTGAGCCCGCTGATGCGCCAATACAAAGGTGAGCTGCAGCAGGTGGATTACTGCGTCACCGGGTGAAGTCAGAGCAGGCTGAAACGCACAAAGTGCCACTGTGAGAAGTCAGAGTCAGTGAGAGTGATTCCTCTATTTAACTCTTTAGTTACATAACAGGAAAAAGAGTTTCCGGCAAGTGTCTGTTCCTGCTGCTCATCCACACAGCGAGCAACCGGAAGGAGTTTCACAGTGTGTGAGACTTGTGTGTCTGACATGAAGACTGACACAAAATCACAACAAAGGGAAGAAGAAAAAAAATAATCCCAGGAATCCTGGATTACAGTTTTTCACTCAGTTCATTGTCTGAATCCATAGACTGTATGCAAAAGATGGTACTTGCTGCATATTGTTGTAATAATTATTAATTATTAATATATATTATTAATAATGATTATCATTATTAATAATATGCATTGAAATGGAGCTTGTGGATGAAATTACATGAGGACCACAGGTCATTCTACTGACAGACGCCGCCCTCTGGTGGTCATATCAGGGACTTCTGCAATGAAGTCTCAAAGTTTGATTAAAAAAGTGTTTTGCTTTTGATATTATAAAAGACACAACTAATGTTTGACTGTAGCATCTAAAGACAAATTAGATCAGCTACTGTTAAAATGCTGTATATAAATTAAATTAGTTTAACTGAAGGTGGTAGACGATTCAAATAGTTTGAAAGAGAGCAGATTTTTTGGGGATAAAAGATTAAATGGAAATGGCTTGTTTTCAAAACTTGAGACTTTAATATAGCCAAGAAAACATCTTTTAATTATTTAAAGACTTTTATCTTGAAAAATCTGACATGTTGGTAACCAGGGGTGTGATTTGAATAAAATAAGGCATGTCAGAGAATCCTGGTAAATTGTTAAGACCCATTGGGAGCTTTTAATTTGAAAATCTGACATATGACTAATAACTTGAGAAGGGAGCGGGAGATCGACAGACGGATTGGTGCTGTGGCTGCAGTGATGCGGATGCTGTACCGGTCTGTTGTGGTGAAGCTGAGTGTAAAAGCGAAGCTCTCAGTTTACCGGTCGATCTACATCCCTACCCTCACCTATGGTCACGAGCTGTGGGTAGTGACCGAAAGAACGAGATCACGGATACAAGTGGCGGAAATGGGCTTCCTCCGAAGGGTGGCTGGCCTCTCCCTTAGAGATAGCGTGAGAAGTTCAGCCACCTGGGAGCTGCTGCTCCTTCACATCGAAAGGAGCCAGTTGAGGTGGTTCTAACATCTAACAAGGATGTCTCCTGGGTGAGGTGTTCCGGGCATGTCCCACCGGGAGGAGGCCCCGGGGCAGACCCAGGACACGCTGCAGAGGTTATATCTCTCGGCTGGCCTGGGAAAGCCTTGGTGTTCCCCCGGACAAGCTGGAGGAGGTGGCTGGGGAGAGGGAGGTCTGGGTTTCTCTGCTTGGGTTGCTCATCCCACGACCCGGCCCCGGAAAAGCGGAAGAAGATGGATGGATGGATGGAATATTTAAACCACTTGGATGAAATAACATAACTTTGTGTGAAAGTTATGTTAACACTTTTATGTAAGTTATGTAAGCAGCCAAATACTTCAAAGCATCCTGTTACCTCTGATAACTGATTGGACAGTTTTACTCTGAAAAAGTGTCACTTTAAAGCATTTTGATGCATTCCTATAACTAACGGTGGGATTTTAGTTTGAAAATCAGAGATTTCAGAGCATCCTGTTACCATCCCCTATCTAATACACTTTTATTTTAAAAATGTGACTTCTGATGAATTCTTGTAACTAACTCTGGGTTTTATTTTGAAAATGTGAGATTTCATAACATTCCGTTACCTTCCAATTACTAATTGGACACTTTTATTTTGAAAACAAAGACACTTTAAAATTCTCTTTCCTTAAAGTTTACTCGCAGATGGAGCCTCAAGTGGACGTTAGAGGAACTGCAGCTTTTATTGCATCAACACTGGCTTCATGCTTCAAGCTTTTGTTGCTGTGTGAAGCCCTTTGTAACATTAATTTGAACGAGTATAAGTAAATATTAGCATATTCTGAAAATGGTTTATAATCATACACCACTGTGGGAGTTCTCAGGTGGAGCGTATTAATAAAGATGGTGTTTATGAGGGTAACGTGTGTCTCTGTCTGCAGGTGATGTTCTGCTGCTGCCCATCATGGAGTTTGCAGGGAAGGACATCAGCAGCTGGTTTGACCCCAAAACCGAAGACGTGAGCGCCGATCAAATTTACATGGACTGGTGTTACACTGTGTAGAGCAGGGGTGGCCAACTCCAGGCCTCGAGAGTCGGTGTCCTGCAGGTTTTAGATGTGCCCTTGATCCATCACAGCTCATTTAAATGGCTGAATTACCTCCTCAACATGTCTTGAAGTTCTCCAGAGTCCTGGTAATGAACTAATCATTGGATTCAGGTGTGTTGACCCAGGGTGAGATCTAAAACCTGCAGGACACCGGCTCTCGAGGCCTGGAGTTGGCCTCCCCTGGTGTAGAGCTTTTCTACTCTAGCAGACACCTTAGAGTACTTTTTTACTACAAGCCACATTCATTTATTAGATTTTACTTCATTTTGCACCTTTAAGCACTTTCTCACTGCATGTATGGATGCTTCTTGCACCATTCAGGGGATTAGTGTCTTGCAGAAGTGTACTGCAGCATGCCGGCTCGAGCAGGTGGGATTGAACATCCTCCTGAGCCACAGCCACCCTTGTCATCTCCGACACCTGTCATTAAGAGCAGCTTGAGTAAAAAGTCGTGCATTCCTAATCCTGCTGAAGTGAAAGTGTTTTCAGCTGAATGTACTCGCCTGCCTGCCACTGAGTTCTGATTTGGACAATATTGAAATACAGTTGTTTAATCTTCTCTACAGGAAGCTTCACTCCAGGTTTAAGCCCCAGTCACACAGGCCTGGAGGCCGAGTCGGCCCAAATCCTTGGAACCTCGAGCAACTTTCAGGAAATAAACACTTTTTCCTAGAGACCCTTGGTTTCCATGGGGGTGCAGACTGCTCTCTAGGGTTGTGTGAGTGGTCATAATCAGTTTCCAAGTTCCATTTTCTATACATCGTGTATAGAAAATGTAGAGAAATGAAAATTCTTATCACAGTTGAGCCTAACGATAACCAGATAACACTTTCTGTTGCTTTGTACTTGGGCTGGCTTGATCTCCGTTGGGAAATGTTGGTGCTTTGAAGCAAACCAAAGATAATCAGTCAGAAGAGTAAAACAGTTAAAGTAAACACCCTTCACAGTTTTCTCCAGCAGGTTTTGCTTTTACTTCATGAGGACATTTCAGTTCTCTGATCTGGAGTCTGTGGGCGCGCCTCAGACCTGAAACCTGAAACAGCATGTGGTGGTTTTATGCTCCTGCTGTAAACAGGTGATGAATTAATTTCCCATCTGCGCTCAGATCCTGAAGTACGTGGACCCTCTGACCAGCTGTGTGGCGTACTACACCCCCAGGGGGCGCTTCCTGCACATCCCCCCCACCGGCCCTCGCTCCGACTGGGACAGTGACATCGGACAGCCGTGGTGGAGAGACCGCCGATATGAGGTGGGGCTGCTGTCCGCTAAAACCAGGTGGATACGTATCGTCAACACGCTGACGTCACAGGAGCAGCGACTGGAGGTGAGCACATCACCTCAGCCAGGTGCACTCTGGGTAACTGCGCCTTCATGATGTGATTAACGGTCACAAAGATGTTTAGTTACAAACACAGTGTGTGTCCTGATGCCCCCAGCTGTGCTCAGAGGAGACTCTGAACGAGATCCTCCAGCGCTACCTGCGGTACAACTCGCACGCCCGCAGCTACACCTGGAAATACAACGGCGCCGTCCTGGACATGAACAAGACGCTGAGTGAGAACAACGTCCCAGACGACGACCTCGAGCTCGAACAGCTGTGTCTGGACAGAGACGCGTTCACCCCCGCCATCCTCCTCCACTACAGCGATGACCTCACCGAGGGCTGACCTCTGACCCTGAACTGTGGACTAGAACACAACAGTTATTTTATTAAAGCTGTGCTAACAGCAGCCTTTTCTAACTGTCGTTTGATGGGACCAAAACTGCAAAACTACACCCTTCCAGACATTTTATGTGTTGTTGCCTTTTTTCTATTTGTCGTTGCTTTCAATTCAATTAAAGTTCAATGACTGTTACAGAAAAACTGATCCAGATGGTTGTCCACAGTTTAAGGTTTAGATGAACACTGTGTCCTGAGCGCCTCGTTTTATATCGAGCTCTGTGTTTATGGTTATTTTGTGTTAAATATTAAGACCACATGTCTTTGTTTGTTTGTGATCTTGCATTTACACACAGTTTGGATTTGAAGTGAACACTGTGGTTGATTTTAGGGAAGTTCAGACTGAGGCACGCTTCCCTTCCTGGGAGAAAATGTTTCTGAATAAAAGGGAAATTCTGAGGCTCATTTTACAGAAAATACTAAAACAGGATGTGAGACCAGGAGCTAAATCCTCAAAAATAATTATGACACACTTAATAAAATAGGTACTTGCACATAGTTTGTTACTTGACGGGTGGGAAGGAGGAGGTGATGTAAATTTGTATCTGATGTTTTCCAGCTGATTGTTCAGAGGCAGAGCAGAGGTGAGGAGCACTTTCTGTATTCATGCATTCATTTATTCATTTTTAGTTTGAATTAGCTTTGATATTTAAGTCACTTTGGTAGTTTTATTAAAGAAACAATTTGATTTTGATCTGGAGAATGTGGCGTGAGATTAACAGAGGTGTATTTATATTATAAACATCTACATCCAGTTACAGATGTATTAATTTAAACTGCTTTGGTGTGATTTATATTTAATAAGTTGAAAATAACTTTAAAGTTGAAAACAATGACGGGAGGCATCACCAGGTGGAGGCTCTTTTTGTCTTTCCAGAGGAAGTGTAACTGTGCTGACTCTATTTTGACCACAGTGAGCGGTGAGCACAATGGAGGAGTCTGATTATGAGAATTACTGGGACAAGACGATGCTCTCTGTCACAGGTATCCGTTTCATTTACGTTGGGAATGTCTTGGTTGTAGCATGCACCTGTAATAACTGACCCTCTGTCCAGCAGACACTCCACCACCCTCATTTGCATCCAGGTTCAGACGGTGGCTGTTTCCTGGTCTGACGGTCGTGGTCCTGCTGATTGTGATCATAGTGATGGGAAGTACCAGTGAGTGCGCACACACGCACACACACACACACACGCACGCACACACACACACACACGCACACACACACACACACACACACACACACACACACACACACACACACACACACACGCACACACACACACACACACACACACACACGCACACACACACACACACACACACACACACACACGTGTGTATTTATATCCCCGTGGGGACATCTCATTGA
>VOQK01037607.1:8911-24447 GCA_015052645.1 Benitochromis conjunctus
GTTTGCAATACATGAGTCACTCTTAAACAAGATTTTCTATTTTAACCATTAACAAAACCATTTAACTATCTTCTGCACCTGATGTTTTGATTTTACTGGTAAAGTGTTGAAGCAGCAACTGTGACAGTCCAATAATTATATCTTATCACAGTTAAATACAAAGAACATCAGTACATTTATATCATAAATGTACTGATGTAAAATACAAAATTACAGAGGAATCACTCCCAAGTGTAGTTAAAGTAGAAAAAAGTAAAAGCAGATGCATGAGTTTCAACTGCTAATAATATAAGAAAGCACATTTAATTATTTACCCATGCTTTTAGCTGTCAGTTTGAGTTGCTAATCTATATTTTGTTTTTTTCCACTGCTGGCGACACATGAATATGAAAACACAGAAAAATGATTTTGGTCTTGATTACTGAGGATTTTTGAGGTAATTCTTCAGGAAAATACAACAGCTATAATATATAATTGCTCATTTAGAGTTTTACTACAGATCTTCTGCAAGTAAAATCTCATATCATGGGGTAAGATGTTATCCAGCTGCAGTTACCTTTCGGTTAAATTCTACAGACTTTGATAGGACACATTTGCAATCAGTGTTCTTATCAGTTTTCTTCCATAAAACATTGTAAGTGATAAAGGTAGATGACAAAGCGCAACAGCTTTATCTGCTACAGGATATGTACAGTACAGGTGAGATAGGTAGGTAGGGTTGTGGAGACAAAGAATTATTGACTACTTTTCACAGGCCTGTTTTTTAGTTACACCTAATTCAAATAGTATTTTTCTGCAGTATTTAGAGCAGCTCTACTAGCCAGCCACTTCTGAGCCTTGCGTTTCTGAGTGCTGTGCTTGTCTGAAGAGGGCTTTTTGTTCTCCATCAGCTAGCCGCCTCCGGAGAGGTAGAGCCAGCCACAGGGCCAGCATGTGTATGAGTGCCTTCCATGGTAACAATCACCCCAATGAAGCAGCCCCCTCTTCTCGCTCACATGCCTGCTCTCGTCAGCCTCCTACCCAGGTCACGTGTGCGGGTCAACCTGGCCGACTCTTACCCCTCCTCACGCAGGGCTCCTAAGAAGCCACACCTTGAAATCTTATGTCACCTCCCACGGCTTGTGTGGCAATAACACTGATCATAACAGTACTTACATAAAAGTTGAGGCCACTAACACACACACAGCACTCCTCAGTAACTCAGATAAAGTTTATTATTTCATCTGTAGATAAGCAGCCATCCCTGAACTTCAATCCTTTAAAAGTCACATAAACCTAAAATAGAATCTAGAGGGTAAATAATGCCTGGCTTTTATTCTCAGTACAGTGAAATCATTGTTTTTATGATAAAAGTATGATCGATCAATATTCCTTGTATCTTCACGAGGAATTTTAGCATCTTTTAGCTCTTTGTTTTGGTTTTGTGGTTGAGATTTGGTAAGTCAGACTTCCTTTTAGTTCCGGTATCAAACCAAGCCTCTTTTTAAAAACTACAAAACAAAAAGGCCCAAAGTCAGTCTCCCTTCACAGATTTCATTCTCATGAGTTTTATTCAGTGTGAAAGGCAGCGTTATCGATGCCTGCTCTATTTACCAGCTCAGACTTGCGTGGCAGCGTTGTCAGTCTCCAGGGGCCATCGAGCTGGTCGCCGGGGCCCGCTGTACTCACGGACCGCCATGCATACCTGTAGCAAAGGAAAAGCAGGCCACTCAAGAGTGTCGCAATGGAGGCGCAGAGGCCCACTGCAATGGCTGAGCCAACCTGCTGGCTGACAGGAGGAGCAGGGACGTGGAACTCAGGAGGAAAGTCTATGGTGCTGTTTTTCAGCACAGAGTTCATGTTCCACACCAGTGGCACCAAGGAGGACGTCCCTGTGAGCAGATACAGCGCCCCCGCCAGCAGGAAGACCAGCCTGATGCTCCTGCGATCTTCAACAGAGAAGTAGGCCATCCTCACCGCCACTGCAGCACAAATGTTCCCGGCAAGACCAAAGATGGCCGCGAGCATCATCAGCACCTGAGCCACGGGGATCTCGACGGGAAGAAAGCTGTCCGAAATGCTGATGCTTTGACAGTTCTCCGTCTCAGCGAGGACATGACTGTAGAAACACGTCCTCCAAATACCGACCCAGGCCTCGCCCGAGCTGATGATGGACGCATTGGCTACTTGCCAGAGACGCCACTCGTTGAGACCGGCTGTGGTCATGGTGAGGATCCATGCCAGGAACCCGACTATCAGGCCCAGGAACTGCCAGTGAGCCGTGTGAGTGAGGTAAAGCATTGCTGTCCAGGGTGACCGCTAACTGTGAGAGAGACTGCTCGCCATCACTGCTGCTGCAAACAACAACACACACAGGGTAACAAAGTTAAGACGACGGCATTATTCTTAAATATTCATAAAGGGGATTTTCCTCTTCACTGCACTTTGTGTCTTTTTAAAAATGATTTCAGGTTTAACAATGACCATTTCTAAAACATTGCTGTGATCTGTGCATTGATTTTCTATGTAGTGTTTCTCACTATACTTACAGCACATGCTGTAGGTGAAAACAGTGCCGCATGTTAGTTTGACCACGACTTAATTTATGTTTAGAGTGGTGAGAAAGTGAGTGTTGGAATAGCACTTTTATGTCATCCATATTATCAGGCATCACTTTGAACTTTTAATCTATGCTCTTAGATAAAAATACCAACGGTTAGCTCACAGCTTCAACCGTTTAGCCAGGATTTTGAAACATTTCAGCTTCTAATGATATTTTTTAAGATTTTTATTGTCGTTTCACACACAACGTGAAATTAAATTTTGCACTCAGGTTCGGTTCAACAAGAACGAGACCACATGGGAGTAACAGGTAAAGCAGCAAGACACACAGCACAGTTTTACAGCGTCATTTGGTGTAAATAAAAAAACAAAACTCCTCTATAATTTTAGCTTTTTCTATTTATTAAATGTTTTTCCACTTATGTGAAACACTTTCAGCTCCTAATAAGCCTTTCGGTTAATCATTTCCAGCTTTTTGCGATTTTATTACAAATGTTTTATTCTCTTAACTCTCAGATTGTAATATAGTTCATCTCATATTAATCTGTCCATGTGTCCCAACCTTTGCTCCAGCAGAAACATCTTCTTACACCAAATGCAGAAAACAGGAAGTGATCAGTGACCCAGGCCAGTATATGTGACTACATGATAACTGTGTTTTTGTTATAGATGTGCACGTTGCCATTGACAGCCCTGTTACATCTGTATGTAAAAATCATGTAGCTTTACATATCATTATATTAGTGGTTTAACTTTTGATTCGCTGTGCTCACCCTGAACTACTGCGTGTTCCTAAAGGTGAAATAAATCAAAGGTTGTGTTTGTTTTCTTACATTAAGAACGTGGACTTTTATAAGTCGGCAGCTGCTGGACACAGGCATTAAGCAGATATTAACAAATATCCAGATTTTTAAGAACAACAAGCAGCAGTAAAAACACAGTAAAGCTGTATTTCTTCCACACATCTGCACTTTAGGACACTAATTCGACCATGTTCTGCTGAGATACCATCGGTTTAACATCTTCAGTACGTTAAGGAGAAAGACGTTACCCGTTTCGAGGAAATGTTCTGCCCGTTATCGTGAAATTAGGAACAAAGCTGCAGTGGAAATGAGGCGAGAGCTCGTTTTATCGTAGCGTGCATACCGTCTGTGCGAGCTCTGCTGTAGTTAACGATTGTTCATCTTTAAAGGCTGTGCAGTGAAATAAAAGCACTCCTAATAATATTGAATTATTTGACTCACCTAGATGCGCGTCACCTTTTTAATAAAGATCGAATCCTTAGCTTTGGTTGTGACGGGCCGTTAAATATGCTCCCTGCCATGTAACAGTGTTTATCAGCAGAGAGAGGAAGGTGTGGCGGAGTTAATGAATGACACCAGAGAGAAGAAGACCTCCATCAGACTCTACAGCACACTCTTTTATTGGACAGAAAGGAGCACAGCTGATAAAGTGTTTAAGACATTTAGGATGTAGAAGTGCACGAAGTGTGTGAAACTGTAACAAACTGAAACAAAAGTTCTCCAGGATCTGGGAGACACATTTAATCCATAGAGTCGGAAATCTGAAGGTCACCGTAAAAAACAACTCTCTTTATCTCCATACCTGTTTGTATAATCATCAACCCGAACATGTTTTAGTGTTGACATTCATCCTGTGCGCCATGAAAAACAAAACCGCGGTGACATGAGAAGACCAAACACAGAAACACCTGTTCAAAATGTCCGTGGTGATGATGTCACCACGGACATCTTTGTGCCTGTGAGTAAATCTAAGAAGCACTCTGAGGAACGTGACCTGCAGACGTGGACCGGAGAGTGCGTGCAGTGGTTCTCGGCGCACTTCAAAGGTGATGTTTCAAGCCTGGACGTCAAGTGCTGCTTCTGTTAGTGATGTTAAACACTCTCCTCGCTCTGCAGGTGCGGAGAGGAGGAAATGTTTGTTCAGTGAGGAAAGCAAGGCGCGGATATTTGAGTCAAAAAAGGCTTTACAAATGATGAATTTACTGACATATTTAGCCAGGTTTGACAGATCACGTGACATTATTTCAACTTGATAAATACTCTTAAATGCTCTGTGCGTAACACACATCAGCTCAATCGGTTGAAGATAAAATACTGTCTCCTCTAGATTCAAAAGGCTATAATAAATTACTAAAACAAAAAAACCCCAAAAATGTCATAAAAGAGCATTAGATACAATGGTTGGTTGATGCTACAAAAACAAAATACCAGCATCTTTACAAAAAGAAAAAGTTCTAGTGGAGTTTTGTGGTTGGGATGTACACACTCGCTCATAAAGTCAGGGAAATGCACCAAACAGGCTGTTTATGTGTCTTAACTATGCCGCCATCTGCTGGCCACAGGGCTCATGTGCAGCCCGAAGCCACGTGACTCTCAGCCCAGCAGCGTCCTCCTCAGAGGGCCAGCCGCTGCTCTATGGGCAGGCTGTCCATCAGACACTTCAGCTGCTCCTCGCCCAGCTTGATTTTATCCTCCAGCTTGCGCTGCTCGATGATGAGCGCCGACTTCATCTTCACAAAGTGCTCATAGTCCGCGAGGCTGTCCTCCTGCAGATAGCTCGCCAGGATCTCGTAAACCACACCCTCTCTGCGGTCCAGGTTCTCCTTCAGCTCCTTTGCATCCTCGTGCTGTTGGATCAGCAGCTTCCTCTTCTCCATCAACGTACGCTGATGAAGAAGAGAGAGAGGGAGAGTGTGAAAGGATGTATATTAACTATCCCATATCAAATTATTGATTTGGTATCAATACATCTAAATAAATTAAAACAAAAACAAGATTAAACAGAAGAAGCCAGTTTTTAAATCAAAGGTGACCTTTTGGAGCCTCATTAGGATCAAGCATGCTTTCACACCCATAAGTTCACAAACTGTAACAATGAATGTGCTAATTAATGGATTGATTAACTTATATGTGCAACATCTGTTTGAGTTTGCAGGTTTCATGTTTGCATGTTTACGAGCAGCTCCACAGACGGGTTCAGGTAGACCTACTTTCCTTTGTCCTCACCTCTGAAGGTGAGCCCAGCACATGCAGCATCCTGTGTTAAAGCCTGCTGTGGGCATGGACAGCCTCTGAAGTACTGCCCATTTATGTATTTATACATACAATATTAGTCAAAAAGCTTCCCATATATATCCTATATTTCATAAATGAATATGAATAAAATGGATTCAGACAAAGTTTTCAGGGCAGAACATCAAACACCAAAACCAAACCAATTACAGCCGATGTAAAGCCAAAATCTTGCTTTTGTTCAGCCTTTTTATTTCCAACTCTGATGTAAGCAGGAGTGTCAAACATAAGGCCCTGGGACCAGAATTAGCCCACCAAAGACTTCAGTCCGGCCCACTGCACAGCTTTGAAAAGTGTGAAGGAGAACTCAAATTTTGGATTTTTAACTCTATTTTCAGAAGTTTTGAAGTTTTTCCTGCAGTTACTGATAAAGACCTCCTCCATGGACATCACTGCTACACCAAAGTAATTAAGTCATACAGTTCTGCAACTTTAGACATTTAATTCTTTAAAATTAAGCCCAAAGAAATGTACTGGCAGGTTTCTGTTAAAGTTACACCTCTTTGTTATATATGAGAAAGCTCAGGGATGAAAGCTAAACCTCTGTAGACTGGCAGAGAGGGCCTATCACTAACCAGTGTGGGCATCCCTGATGCAGAGGAATGAGCACCGGTACCCTGAATGCTTTATTACTGGAGGAAATGTGAAAAAGTGCACTTGGTAAATTTTGTAACGCGTGCGTGACCGTGTCCTAACAAAACTAGTTACATCTCTTTTCTGCCCACATTTTGATATCAGGCTCATCTTCTACCTCGTTCCCTCTCCTCCTCCTTAGAAGACAGCAGGAAAAACAGCCTTTAATGAGTTGCCAAAGTTCAACCCACCGCTGTGAACGTCAGTGGCATGTACCTCACAAAATGTTCTTAGCACGCACGTCAAGTGGCTTCATGAAGCAGACCAAAGGAGGTCAGGTGGGATTCACTCTCTGATTATCAACTGACCGAGCTGACCTCTTGCAGCTGAACACTCACACTGAGCTTCTTCCATTCATTTTCCATCACTCGTTTGAGCCTGAAGCGGAACATCTTCTGAAATAATTCCTGAAGGTTTGCTCACCCTCTCCTCAGGCGTAGCATCCTCCTCCAGACTGTTGAGGGCGTTCTCCACTCTGGCCAGGCGGCCCGACAGGGACAGCAGCAGGCTCACCACTTTATCCAGGTCCCCCACAAACATCTTGAACTTGTCCAGCTCGTTGGGTTTGCAGACCTGCTGGACCTGGGCTTCCACCTCTTCTCCCAGAGCGTTGTTGTCCAGGATGTCCTCCTGAAGACTCTCCCGGGCCTCCCGCAGCACCTGGAGCTTCTTGCTGAGGCTGTCGATCAGCTCTTGCTGCAGGAAAGATGAAGCTGAGAGATTAGTCCAACACAGAGCAAAGGGTAGAGCTTTTTAATGAGCAAACGCTGGTTTCTGGTACCTTCTTATTGGCCAAATCATTGTCCAGCTCATCTTCAGAGTCCTCCTCCTGCTCCTGCATGCCCTTCATCTTGATAAGCAGCTCAGCTTTAGGAGCAGACGTGCTGTAATATGCTGAGCTGGTCACCATGGAGGTAGCCGCTGCCATGCTGTCCTCCTTTCCCCTGAAGTCAATTCAGTAAGAAACTCAGAAATGCAGAAAAACATGAAAAGACCATTTTCCAGGAAGTTTCACCTCATGACTAACACGTATATGCAGACACACTCATCAGTTTAAACAAGGTGTGTTAAACAGGTATGTGACTGACTCACAAGTTTAAATGTGCCATAAAAGCAGCTTCATGACTGCGACGACGACGGGATCAGCACTTTTTCATGTGGGTGCAGTAAAAGTTCAAAAGGAGCACAGGAGCAGCTTTGCAGTGAGGGGAATACAAACATTCAAAGGGACAGTTCACCCTAAACCAGATTTACAGGTGAGTATCACAACAGTGACACCTTTTTAGTACACCAACACGGTGTAGTGTCGCGCCAAAAGCACGAGAACAAAAAAGGAAAATAATTTTCAGACATGTCTACAGCCAACACACAACTCAGAGCAAAGCTTAATGATGCTGACAGAAATGTCACTGTGCTGCTCAGAGCTTCAAATCACATCTCCAAGCATCACAAGACTAAGATGAAGCACTGCGAGGAGTGAGGCCAGTCTACAGTAACAGCTCTAACAGCCACTGCTCTATCATAGCTAGAAATTAAATGCAATCTCTCCTCCCTTTGCTGTCGCCTACATGTTGTAGCTGTGTGCGCTCAACAGGGGGCAGTGTGAAAAGCAAGTGAACAAGTGTTAATGTGAGCTTTTCGTACTGTTGTTGGTCCTCTAGCTGCTGCAGAGGAGACGGGCCTGAAAGACCCTCAGCCGCCGTCTAAGCTTCCCCTGCTGCTTTTTCCATCCTTCTTCCCTTTTGTAGTTAACACAGATGCCCCTCCTTTTCCTGTTCAAGTCAACTTTTCAGCCAATCAGCATTCTGGGTGCATGCAGACTCTATAATCATCGATACTTTTACTTTTACAAATCCACATGAAGAGAGAAGACGAGCAGGACAGGAAGTTGGATAATAAAAAAAAAATCCAGTACAGGCTAAATGCTCCTGAAACGCTACCAGTGTGACACGAAGTGACACACAAACACAACTGTGTGAGAGATGCACACAAAGGCCTGAAAGTTGATTGGCTGTAAAGCTGGCTCGAACAGTGAAAGTTCATCGTATTATAAAGAAGTAACAGACGCCGGCTGCAGTGGTCAGTTTTCCTCCATTATGACTGAATCATTTCTGCAGCGAGACAAACAACCACAGCTCGGTTCTTCCTTGTTCTTCTGACACTGCCCCCTGGTGACAGCACACAGATACTACATGCAGACGACGGTCTGCGAAGCTTTGAGTAACACCTATGGACGACCTCGAGGCTCACCTTTCCTCAGCGGGACGGGAGTTTGTCTGCTTCGGCTGCACCTTCCTGCGCTGGTGAGCTTCTTCCACCAGCTGCTCCCCTTGAGGGAAGATGCCCTCCATCAAGTCCATTGTGGTCTTCATCTTGCTCTGATCCAGAACATCTGCTAGAGACTTGTCCTTCCCCATGATGTCCCTGGCCAGCTCCTCTCTTTTCTGATCCTCTGCCTTGGACACGCCTGTGTTTGTCGCCGATTTATTGCTGCTGGGCTTGTCTGTGGGTGGCGGTGGTTGGAGGTGATCTCCTATCGTGGTCATGTATGCGTCTCTCTGGGGCATCTGCTGCCTTTGAGGGTGCGGGATGCCATCAGGCTCCTTCTGCCTGGTGAAGGCGCAGAAGACCGAGTCCTGACCCGCAGCTCCGAGGCTGCCGAGCCGGGTCACGGCGTGCTCTTCAGCTTCGATGGCAGGAGGGTTGCTGTGCTGTAAAAACGGTGCATTTGCCTTCTCTGCATTTCCTCCCGAGTGCACAATCCTGATGGGCACTTTCCTCACTGCAGAGGTTTGGTTTTCTATCACATGCTCCATCCTGACAAATCAGAGAGAGAGAAGAAAATTTCCACTTAGACAAGAAGAAAACGTCCTGTTGTGGTTCTCTCAGCCATGAGCTGATTTAAACTTTCATTGCATGATGGCAGAGGAGATTTTTTCCATGCCCAGTGCTCAGATATCCGAGACCTCTGGACTCCTCCCACCACTTTCTGCGGTACTGTACAGTCATAAGTTTGCTACAGATGATATCAATTAGGTCCGAATCAAGAAAATGAACAAACAGCTTCATGTCTGGAGCTTAAGAAATGCAGGCGTTTACATGTTAAGCAGAATAATGTCAGAAGCGCTCATGCCCTGCATTGGACTACAGAGAATCCCTCTAATTTACTGCGCCTTGATAGCACTCACATGTTGACTCTACAGAGGCAGCGACTCTCAATGAGCCCCTTTGTACTTGAAGCATAAAGACGCGATGTGCCGAGGAGTTACAGTAGCTGTGCAGAACGTTACAGAGCTTTGCCAACCCCCCCACCCCACGTTAAACGTTACCTGTTTACGAATTCATTCTGAAGAGACACCGGAGGCCTGTCGCTGAGTCTCTGTGGGGAAAACTGAGGAGATGGCGAGCGGTGCCCCTCCATGCTGGCCAGCCCTGAAGGTCTGTAGGAGGACACAGAGGGAGAGGCTGAGTGATGATGTCCTGCCCCTTGTCCTTTGCCCTGCTCAGAGTCTCCTTTAACAGCGTGGGTGTGGTTGAAGGCGGAGTTATGATCGGAGAGGGTTAAGCCTTCACTCTGGGAACCAGCGGAGGACTCGTGGGAGTCGACCTCTGGGCATCTGGGTGGAGGCAGAGGGCTCGCTAGTGCAGGGGGCTTTCCCCTGGGTCCAGAGTGCGGGTCCTTGTGGTCCTCAGGCTGAGGGGGGGCAGTCTCTGCGAGGCCAAGAGAAATAGATGTGGGTCTGTGGTTGAGGGTGGCGGCAGCAGCTCTGTGTCTGCAGTCGGGGTCTGCTCCCGTCATGGGTGGAGGGGGTGGCGCTGAGTAATGTTCAAACTCTGCAGGCTTGTCTCTCACTGTACAATCACCTGGAGCTCTGTCGGGGAACCTGAGGAACACAAAGGAAAGCTTTTAATGACACAGCCAGGCAGCGTGGGCTATCATCATCAGCTCAATCAAATAATACGCTGTGGCAGGGGCCTTGTTCTCCAGCAGCCCCTATCATTACACCAGCACGACAACACACACGCCTCTCCCTCTTTCTGTGGGTAACTGTTCAGCTGGCAGCCTGACCAGCAATATTTCAGTTCCCACAATGCCTGCAAGGAGGAAGAAATAATCCTCTACAGGCAGAAGAGCACCTCTTTTTGCTGCCTCATTCATGTGTGGAGTTTTAACCCCTCGGAGGAGGAGAACGAGATGGGTGGAGGTCGTCAGAGAGCTGAAGGCGATTATGAACACATTTAAACTTGTTTATCATTAAGGATGATTCGACTCTGCAGCAGAGGAAACGGGTCATTAACAGAGCCATCATATACTGGGTGTGATATGCAAGGCTGCATGGAGAGGTGTGCGGAGAGGGGTGGGGGTGTGCGGAGAGGGGTGGAGGTGTGCGGACCCCCCACCCCCACCCCCCACATGTATGTAGAGAGATGAGAGCTGGGCTGCCATACGTGCTTTCAACGGTCAACCTGCTTTCATCATGCCTTCATCACTCAGACATGATTAAAGCATGCAAGCATCTCGCTGTAATAGTGTGCTTTCCTGCACACACATTACATTTCCACACATGCAACCTTACACTGGAGCATTCAGATAACACTGACTCATACACCATGCAGCTTTAATCTGCAGATTAATCTGCCATTGTAAGATAAAACGCCGCTCCTGGTGGACAGACAGACGCCGTAAATCAAACATCCCAATATGGATTCAAACAAGCTGCAACAAGTTACCCAATGAACAACGGCGTAGGCCGGGCAAAGTGTGACAGCGTGTTACGGTGGTAAAAAACATAAAGAACATATGATTATCACGGTTTATGAAACTGTCGCTTTTGTCTTCCACTTATTTAGTTTTTAATGATTGACTTTTTTGCTTTTGGTGAAATTTAGATCTAATGACCTAAAGCTTCAAGCGGCATTTCTTTAAATTCTTTGCAGTCATTTATTTTGGTTTTTAATGGGAGTTTTTTTTAAGTTGTCGCCTTTGAAAAAGTGTAAGTAATCATAATCAAGCCCCACCACCCCAGAGCCATCTTAATGTCACGGGGCAGTTATTTGGGAAGTTATTCATGTTTTTAAAAGGTTTTAAAAAGGTACACGCCAACATTTTAGGAAGAGTGTTGAAGACTGAGTAAACGTCTACCACATCTCACCAAAATAAACTAAATCAGAAATATAAAAAGATCCTGGAGGCCTCTACAGACGATCAGTCTTTCCACGGCAGGAAAAGAAAGAAGAAAAAAGAAATCAGATTTTTTTTTTAAAATAGGGAGTAAAAAACATCCAAATATAAGTATAAATAACCTGCTGATGCCGTCACACCGTCAGTTTTCAAAGGTATTACCTTTAAAACTATTTAGAGCATCTGCCACAGATACAGAAACACAAGTATGACAAACACAAACAGACCCATTAAAAAATATTCCTTTATAAAATGTCATAAACGCCATCTTAGCTCGGTCACTCTGGGCTTAAACAGACGTATGTATTAAATTACTCACCCTATGTGACGCTGTAATCTCGTCATTTCCACGGAGCAGAAGAAGAAGCGAGTGTGTGGCGCTCTCTGTGACAGAAGGCACCTGTTGGTGTCTCTTTACACTCGTATCAGTAACAGTAACCGGGTGGAGCACGGATCACTTAAGTCATCGCGCACACTTTCAATGACAATACCATCCTCTGAGCCGTGGTTGTTATGGAAACGTGAGAGGTTGCTCAACATCGGATACTCGACACCCCCATGAGAGTTTAGGTAGTGACTCCTGAATAACCTGTTACAGAGCATGAAGTCACCCTCCCTACGTCACCATGCATGGCTCCAAACTGAATCGAAATAATCACAGAAACCTTTCAAAGCTACTGGCTGAGCTTTCTAAACATCATCCCGTCTTCTATAATAATTAAAGCGAAACTACAATATCTTTGTTTTCCCATCCATACATGTGAGGAAGGACTCGTCAGACCGACTGTAGCTCGTGGAAAAACACGAAACAATCAAAGCAGTGGATTTCCTGACAGAGGGACAGGTGCAACAGGTGATGCCACATATGAGCATTTTACACAACCTATCAGAGTCATCGAAGGAAGTCATCAGCTTTGACCAGAAACACAAACAGTCACCAAGGAGCGGGATTAACCAGTCATTAATGCACTTTATACGCACGCACACACACACACACACACACACACACACACACGATGGCAAGCTAGCAGTGCTCGTTAGACCTGCTGAGCTAAGCGACCCCGCTGGGCGCCATCACACTCAGAGGTGATTAGCCAGAGAAAAGACACACACACGATTGCTTAAGGTATTTACTTAAATTGCATACATCAGGTGTGTCCAACTCCAGGCCTCGAGGGCCGGTGTCCTGCAGGTTTTAGATCTCACCCTGGGTCAACACACCTGAATCACATGATGACTTCATTACCAGGAGGTCGTTTAGCCATTTAAATGAGCTGTGTTGGATCAAGGAGCCATCTAAAACCTGCAGGACACCGGCCCTCGAGCCTGGAGTCGGACACTCCTGGAAGTCAGTAGCTGTAATAGCTGAGATATCCCAATCTGGATTTTAGTGTTGCACCAAACAATCCTGCATCCTCAGACTCACACAGCTGGAACTGACAAAAATCCAGTTATGCAGACTGGCAGATCTTATTGGTGATAATGTCATGCCTTCGAGCTGGGCCCCTGGCCCCCTGGCCCTGATATATTCCCATGCAGGGCTGAAGAAACGCTTTATTGCTGTCCCGGACACTTTCAGATGCCTCGCCTACACTGCTAAGCCTCCACTAAATGACACAATAGTCATCCAGAGAGACGGCTTATGTTGTCACAGCTGCACGCAGCAGTGCCGCTGTTAATAGATTATAAAGACTGCAGTGTTTCTCCAAAAGCTTTGTGCCCTCTTTTACTGATAAAGCTCATGAGCATAATAACAGAAAGATAGTGCAGCAAAGCAAGCGTTCGATGTTAAATTGTTCACTGAAATAATCATTTTACAACATTAGCCTGTGAGATACGCACCGACAAATACATGTGAGAACACCAACGGTTCTGCTGCTGCTGTACAGTGGAGGTACACCAGCCCCTGTGCCACAGCTGGTATATTATCAGGAGCAAGTTTGTGTTGAAATACCCCAAGACCATTGATCACTGACACACAAAATCGGCACAAATAGTTATTATACAACTTTTTAGAAATTAGTAACACGTTTAAAATAACACTCATTCGCTCTGATCTCCCTATCCAACATAGGGGTCGCAGAGCTGACCCCGGGCTACCACAAGAGGCAGGTATGCCCCTGGACAGGTGTCGCAGCGCTAACACGTCAAAATAACACAAAGTGCAAAAGTATTTAGTCTGGGTGTGAGTATGGGAATATTTCACAACTGCTCCTCTAAGTGTGGTTAGTTACCAAAAAACTCTTAAATTAAATAATAATAAAAAAGTGAAGGGATATTGTTTACTAAAAAAAACTTCTAAAATACCAAAAATATTAAACAATAACTGCTTTAGCTTCAGATATCGTGGGTTTGGGCCAATCTGCCAACACAAGACAATCTCAGCAGGCCTCAGGGGGACCGTCTGTGATACCGGGTGGTCGATGTGACTGAGAGTCGAGGGTCTACCTGCTCTCCTACTCCCCAGACTGAACATCATTATGACAAAAACCACTCACTGGTTGCTGCCGTTGACCCTTTCACAAACCTTTTTACCGACTGGAAGTCGCCGTTTTATCGCCTCACACAGGATTGATCCAGTGCCACGACATCGCTCTTTCATAATGTCTTTGAATTTACTCACCGTGTGTCAGAGCTGAGCGGTCCAGCAGGTTTACTCTCTGCCGTCGACTTTCCTGCAGGAACTGGAATCGTCTGTAAATAAAGTCGAACAAATGCATTTATGCACAAACATCCACAGCAGACAGGCTCCCAGGTATCCCACAGGCTTTGCCTTTTCTTTCCATAATTATTCAAACCAGCTCGAGATGCTGCTTCCTGGTTTCTCACCAGTGAAAGGGTTGCCCCCCGTCTCTTCCTTAAGTTGAGGGTGTGTCGCTAAGAATAAACATGGATTAATATTTGACTTGGCTTCTCCTTTGTCGCTGTAACTTCAGTCAGCACTTTTGCTCTTAATGAGATGTAAAAGCCTCCAAGTGGGTTCGACACACCTGGATCTGACTAAAACTTCTCAACCTTTGATAATTCTAGTTTAACAAAAGTTGCTCTGAGATCATGGACCTTGAGAGATTTCAGCCTCACCTGTTCGCAGACGTCTGTAGATGGAGACGATCTGAACCTGTCATAGGAACAAGTAGTTCTGGCTCTCTCCTCGGTTCCTGGATCGAGTATGCTATCAGCAGACTTGAACCGTCCTGACACTCTTTTCTCTGAAGGTTTCTTCTGTGTACTCCAGCTGGCCTCATACTCGGCAAACGTGCCCAGTCTTTGCTGGTCCTGGATGGACTGTTTCTGTGTAGAAACTCTCAGGCCCTCCTCCGCGTAATCTCTACCTTTGATTCCTCGCATTGCATCCTGTGTTGTCCGACTTTGGTGCTTGATATGGCTCTCAAGGGGCATGTGGTGAGGGAGACCTGGTTTCCCACCGTCTTCAAAGAGTTTCTGCTGGTCTAATGAGGAACTTGTATTATCACTTGGAGCGAGACCCTCTTTCATCCCCACTTTGTGGATTTTGTCTGGTTCAGAGAAAGACTTAACTTTCTTTTCTACAGGAAAATGCTTTCGACCACCAATGCGAGTCACCTGACCTCCTGAATGACTCGTTGCCGACTGCGTGACAGCCGGCAGAGGCGTGACATCTATGCGAGAATGAGGCGAGGATGAGTAGTTAGGTAAAGCCTCAGCATTAGTGTGCTCCGGTAAAACTAGCTCTAGGTCCCTTCTCCTGAAAGAGGTAGCCTTGAGCACCCTCTCTTGCACTTCCTTCAGGTGGTCCTTGTAGGAGCTGGAGGACGAGGTTGGAGTGGTACTTTCGGTGGACTTCCAGATGTCCTGATCTTCTCTAGCCTGACCGTCAACCCAGGGGAGGACAGCCGCACTTTTACTTTTCTGCAGCTTTGCTCTTCTCATCTGGATTTCGTTTCTCAGTGTGGTGGCAAAGCGGTCTCCGCGCTTTAACTGCTTAGCTTCAGTGGTCTCGTCAGAGACTGCACCGCCTCTCGCTCTGTCATCTTGCCCTGCGGCATCCAAAGACAGCGAGTGGAGAATCGGGCTGGCCTGGGGGGAGACCTTGTTGCTCACCAGGC
>VOQK01037608.1:5687-27404 GCA_015052645.1 Benitochromis conjunctus
CAAAATGACATGCCTTATTTATGGCAGAGGTTGAAAGAAATCATTGAGAAAGTTTATCACCAGAAATGTCAGAACACCACAGCTGGACAATCGGGCAAAAGTTAGCAGCCAGTAAACCTGGTTTTAAATCACATTGGCAGATATATTGCAAATTAATCAATGTTATTACCAAGTTAGCCCTGTAAAGCTCGAACCATGAAATAATAGCAAGAAAATTCTGTTTTGTATAACTGGAGTGCTTATTGAACCTTCTGACAAATTATAGAATAACAGAGAATACGCTAAAAACCTGTAAAAAAAAAAACCTCAGGATTCTGACTGGTTATTTCAATGAAAAGAGTTTTATATCAGATTATAAAGAAAAGACAATTACTGCCGAAACCGATAACACAACAAATCAGATCTGAATCGAAATAATTTATATGTTAATTTAATTTAAATATCGTGTTTTATAAAATAAAACAAAACTTACGCTGGTAGAGGGGAAATTTATATTCTAAGGAGTTGTTATGTTTCCTTGTGTGTGTTTTGTTTTTTATGACGTTATGTGTGTTCTCAGTTGTACTATAGTTACAGTAGTTATAGTATAGTACATGTAGTATATGTACTGTATATATAATTATAGTGCATTGTTAATACCATATAAAGATTTGTGAATGGGGATCTTAATAAGCTAAACTAAATTAAACTAAACTAAAAAAGAAGTAACGCTCTAATAAGGTATGGGGTTTTTTTTAAGGATGACTCATTCAAGTCAAAATGTAACTATTGACTGGAGGATTATTGCAGGATGGAGGATAATAGAGAATATGATACTTACACCATCTTAACTGGTAGTTTCACACCAATTCACACCTTAAGTCAAGTGAGCAATAACTGTCAAGATGTCACTGTGTGACCTTAACAGATCACATCTGACATCAACAGCTTTCTTGTGGTGAAACAATCCTTAGATGGCTGTAGAAGAGATCATTTACCCCGAATAAGAAATGGAACAATTCAAGCTCAACAGAACAACACATAGAGTGGAAAGGCTGACTCTGAATTCACATTGCATTGCACTGATGACAGCATTGTTGACTATCAACCACTGAAAATATGATTATGTTGTCCATTATTAATTGTATATTAATTGTAATTGTATCTTGTCAAAGTCAGTTAATTCAGTGAAACAACAACTACAGCTGTATTTTTAACAAGACTCATTCTGATTACTGTAATTGTGTTTTGTTAAATGAACACACGTTTGCAGTGTTTTTATCATGCCGGGATCATTATTTTATAGGTGCGCTCATCTTCTCACTCTTAAACTATGCTAATATGTGTAATGAGTGATCATTTGCAATCAGGTTTACTTTCCTTGCTCTATAATAACGTGAACATCCGCACCATTTCCAATTACAAAGACTAAATACGCTGATGTTTTTAACCACCACAAGGGACAACTTCCAGTGTCGAACGCGCCGGAAATACATTAATGTGAAAAAAGAAGTACATCCTCTTTCAAATCCAAGGTTTGACATATTAGGACATAAAACAAAATGGCCCTTGCCAGGTTCTAAATTTATTTAATACAGCATTTCATTGATAATTAGACAAAAAGTAAGCGCACCATTTATTCAGTGTCTTTAGCAGCAATAACTTAAAGCCATTGATTTATGAATGATTTTATCAGTCTCTCACACTGTTGCGGAGCAATATTGGGTCATTCTTTTATACTGCATTGTTTCAGTTCATTGATTTGCAAGCATTAGTTTAAGCACACTCTCTTAAAATCTCTCAAGCAGCGCAATCAGCTTGACATCTGACCTTGACTGGGCCATTGCAACACTTTGATTCTTGTCTTTTTAAGGCACTTTGTTGTAGATTTGCCTGCGATCATTGTTGTGTTGCTTGACCAAATTTGGGCTCTCGGACAGATGGCCTCACATTTGACTCTAGAATACTTTAGTGTATGGAGTAGTTTATGGACAACTCCATGACTACACAGTGTAAAGTCCTGTGGTTGCGAAACAGCCCCAAATCATCATCCCTCCATCACCGTGCTTAACAGTTGATGTCTTGTGATTCATCTGAGATTTTGAGATGGGGGTTTTTTAAACCCTAAAATAAAAAGGTTTTACCTACTTTCTTCTTCACATGTCTGTAAGTGCATACAGTTACAGAGAGCATGTCAATTGAATCCTAAAGGCAGTCCTTTAATGTTTATGCACACATTTCTGTAAACACTTCTAAATGAATGCGGCCATATGTTGCTCAAATCACCTTGAAGCATGGTCTGAGGAATCAGATTTCAATGCATCCTTAATGCACGGGTGCATGTGCACCTCTACTAGAAGCTGTCCACCTGAGACAGGATTGAACATATTAATGCCAGGTGGTCAAATAAACCACTTCCTGACATCGTGCCCAGGTTGGTCCATGAGGCTCAAAGTCCTTTAGTTGTTTTATGTCATCCTCATCTCAAACTTTCTCAAACAGTGTATTAAAGCATTGTTTTATTAACAACTTCATTAATGTAAGTTTCTTTCAGATGCCTTATCTCTCCAATTTTTGTCTCTCCAAATTTTTTCATGTAATCATTATCACGAAAATGTCTCCAGTTAATAAATTTGGCTGAAATAATGAAAAAAATTACACTTGAGTGACTTGAAATTAACGACTCCACCACCGCTCTCACCAGCACTGACAGCAGTCTTTGTGCCTACTAACTACAACACCAAATGCTCAAGCTGTAAACACCGAAACGCCTCACAGTGAGCGAGTAAGTCCATGCTCTTATTTCCATCTTCTATCTGGCAACAAGGAATGCCCAAAGATTTTGGATTTTAAATTGGCAGATGTGATGTGTCCAGGGTGTACCACACCTCTTGCCCTATGTTAGCTAAGTTCCTCTAATGAACTGAGTTGGATAAGGAGGTAAGGCAATGGATGAATCACTTGAAAAAGAAGGCACAAGAAGACCACCTAACAGTCATTCATTTGATAATAAATCATTGTGCACATGAGTTAAAATCCCTGGTGCTTGTCTTATTAGAAGAGGATGAACTGTGACAGACAGAAACAAAAGATTTTTTCTCATATTTAGAAATCTGAAAACTTCGAATGCCAACGTTCATTCACACGTTTAATCAAACTATGGCATATCGAACATGTTTACATTTATCTGAAGTGTTTTTACTTTAATTACTTTAACTTTTTCCCTTTGGTACATCTGTAATTAACACTACTAACTAATGGACTTTACAGCGTAACTGCACAATTCCAACTTAAATCAGACATTGCAAAGTATTTAAAGATGGCATCAGAGATGTGTAATCCATAGTTATCACTGCACCACAGTGGGAAAGTGGTTTTCATAAGTATAACTTGATAAAATACAGCGTTGAGACTTTTTTGTTTTGTTTTAAATCAAACCACAAAAAGCCTGTCTCATTAGCAACAGGTCCTTCTGCTTGGAGGCAATGTTGTGCAGATTAGTGGGAATATGCACAGCATTAGCATACTGTATTAGAAATCATTGTCATCTTGGTTATGTCTGTGTAACATGGATGGTTATTAAAACTGCGAGTTAAATGCTTGTGTGTGTGTTTGTGTCCGTGTGACACAACAGGCAGTATGCACAACTGCCATCCATCACCCACACACTGTCAGCAGGGGAGCTAAAGACTACACACATATGCACATACACACATATGAACACACGGCCCCAGTGTGTGCTCCAGCCTGGCACATATTAGACACAAATACACAAACACAGTTTGTGTAATGCTATCTCAAGAAATGTTCTTTCTCACAGTCTCAGACTAGATATATTTGTGATATAGTTATCCTAAATACTGACATCCAGCTCTAAAGCATAACGATTTAATAATCAATAACAACGTTTTTGCAACACTTGTCCCATTGGGTCTATTATGGCAGCTATAAGGTTACATCTTGAACAGTGAAAGATGGCTCCCAGATAGCTAGACTCACAACACAGGAAATCTTACTTTAGTGGCAACCCTAAAGATTTATTATAATCAGCAGTTTTCATTGAGCCATATCATGATCATTTTCAAACCTTTAATTGGATACACCTTGTCATCTTTTAGCTTCTCTAGCTGGCACTTTTTACTGGAAATGCACAGCATCTCTGTGTTTTAGAGGTTTTGGTTATATTAAGATTTAGCGATGTGTGCTAGGAAAAGGAAAAGAGCCAAATAAATAAACAAATAAGTAAATACGTTGGCTGGCTTCCTACATGTCTCTTGGTATCGCTGAGCAGCCATTGTTACCACTTTGTGGCTCTAATTAGACTCATGAGTTGATTCTTTGTGGTTGTTGTTTTCTAGGAAGCAGACAGGCATGAAAATGTTGCGAAGGTAAAAGTTTTCCTTCACACATTCACTCAGTGACAGGACATGCTGTGCTTGGACTCATCAAATGACTTGTTGGCAGTGCAAAGCAAATGGGTAAAAGAAATACTGCCTAATTATATTGACACTCCATGCCAGGAGGGGGAGGAAGTGAAATATGCTTAATTGTGCTGAAAAACACTGAAATGCCTGAATTTGTGTTGTCGGCCAATTAGTTGTGGCTAAACTATAAGATACCAGTATGTAGGCATATGATCGATTGATGAGGAAGACTGTCGGTGATGAACACAAATGGAGCACAACTAATGGGAAAGGTGCCAGCAGTAGATTTTGTCGGGATATCACATGATGTCATGAGCTTTGTGTTACACTCGTTTAGGTGCATTTGTGATTTGCTCCGTGGAGCAGAAGCAGCAACATTCTGAAGGCTGCAAGGATCATCAACAGGCTCAAGCCACACACTTTTATTTCGGGGTCTCGCCAGTAACGAGCGTTAGGTCTACCAGTTTCTTTGACACTTACAAACTCCTGCATGATGAACTGAGATGAATTTACTCCCCAGCATCTGACTGTCAGCGAGGGTCAGAGTTCCACTGTACAATCAAATGGGCATCCACACAGGAAGCGCTTGTGGCTTTGTCGCCGACGCTCGTTCGCTAACGGTCATTCCAGGCTGTGGTTTCCAAGGTAACTTTGTAATCTATTTACAACCCTGACCTAAACATCCTTTGCTCTTGTTAGTAGTTGCTTCAGTTGCTTGCTTCGGAGTTGAGAACAGTTTGACTCAGGACCTGCTCGCAGTTATTTCACTCATCATTGCTTGAAATTGCTGGATGTTGTTCACTTTCTGTGGTGTCTGGTCACCACTTTACTGAAATTTACATGTATACACCCCTTGTGGCACCAGAGGGAGAACATGTCTGGAATTGTGGGTCCTCCATAATGATAATGTGCTAACCCACAGCATGTCAAAAACTGTGGGGTTTTTTTTTTTTGTCAAAACCAACAAGTTTAAAGGTTATGTTGGAGGAGATCAATCATGAGTTTCAGGTATTGACTGCCACACTTACAAAACAGCATTTCCAAAGACTGTTCCAAGCAAGTACAAACCACTGGGATTGGTGCGTTGGTGCACAACTTGACACCAAGGGGAATAGCAGCCAGGCATGAGATTTATTTTGTCTGTTTGTTTGTCTTTTGATTTTTGCATTTTATAGAAACAGTGTCAAAGCAGCTTTTTGGCTCCATTTACTCATTTAACATCACAAATCATTATTAATTCACAATTCACATACTACACAGCTTATTTTGCTCTGTATTGTTACAGTATTATACCCTGATTGCCTGTGACCCAAAGATAGAGAAAACATATGCTATTCTTTAAAATTTTGCTTTAGTGGAGAATGACAAATTTAACAAAGACACACAAGCAGACACAAATACACTTACAAGCCATACGTATATATTTTATATCTATGTTAAATTCTAAAATTGTAAAACCAAAGCAGATCATCGTAAGAAGAATGATCCAAATATAAATGATAAAGCTATACAAACACAAACACAGCTGAAATGTTTCTTTATCTCAGTAATATCAGCCTTATCAATTTCTGTTATTCCACTCTGAAATTCACAATGAATGTATCGTTAGAATCACAAATGGGCAATTAGACCCATAGAAATAATGATGATAGCAATCTGTCATGACAGCTGTTCTTCAAATGTGTCTTGTGATTTTCAATAAGGACATTATTTGTTTTGTAAAAGACCTATAAATACTTCATTTTTCCTGCACTAAAACACATACTCCATGTCCCACAGGGCACCTGAAGGTAAAAGGAAGTGCGGTACAGTGCCTTTGCTGAGGATACAATCGGGCACCTTGACACCTGTCAGAACTGGCTGTCTGACTTTTAGCCTTGCCGCAGCAACAGTCTTATTTTAAATGAGCTCATTTGTGCCTACCTATCTACACGGGGGTGGACTGTCAGAGGCCATGGCAAGGTGTCAAAATGCAGCGGCTTTCCTCAGCGAGCCTCAACCTTACCTACAATCACAGCCTTATTTAGACTGTTCTCTGGATCATCTTTAATTTTGTTAAAAGCTCTTTTTTGATTTCTGACCATGCTAAGTGACTGCATTTGCCACTATACTGCTCTGGAGGAGGAATTTAGCATTCAGCAAAAAGGAAATTTACAAAAACTAGGATTGATGAATTTCTTCTTTCTCGTACAATAACAATCAATAGTCAGACGCGTCAAGCTCTCATTCATTCCAGCAGTACATTTTAATGGAGTGATGATTGATGACAGGCTTTCATGCTTCTCTCTCTATCATTGTTGGATGCCTCGGCCCTGCCCCAGGCTTATCCCCAAGCTGTTGCCTCAAGCAATTCATCTCATTGCCCTGGGTGCCAAAACTCCAGACCTGGCAAGCCTGAAATAAGAACCACCAGATACAATATAAACTACTGGTCACAGAGATTATTGTTTCCTGGTGTTTCCTTAGAAAGACCTTGAAAATGTCTTTAAACCAACTGGGGGTGGAGTGCAGTAGTGTACTCAAAGGATCAGTGTATATGAAAAGTCTGGGTTCACTTGTATTCACCTGACTGAGGGAATAATGCAGAAAGTGCACTTTACACTTCCAAAGTCTTCCTTTCTACTTTGTTGCCTAGAGTAAGTGCTCACCTATATTAGTCATCTATATTACTGGCAGATAAATCAAATTAATCTTCAGTTTACAAACTGGAAAGACTCAGATGTGATTAAGATCCCGAGAGCCTACACAAGTATTAAAAATCACTACAGGTCCCCAGGTAATAATAACTATACCAAGCTACATTCTGCATATATTAGCACAGCATGGCTCTGTAATAGAACACTTTGGTAAGGTTTGGTAAAGAAAAGAGTTTTCTCCATGTGCTCCAACTTCTTCCATCAGTCATAATATACACATGTCAGAGTAATTGGTGATCCTAAATTGCAACACACCGGTCAGATGTCCAGGGCGTCTCACCCTGTGATAGCTGGGATAACAACCCTGAACTGGCTAAGAATAGCTAAGAAAAGTGGATGGATACAATGGATGGATACAATTAATCACTTCCAATATTTGATAAGTTGTCTTATCAAATGTTGCAATATTTTCAATAAAGGGGTTTAAATCAAAACTCTGTCATGTGGGATGTTTTGTGAGTCCTGGAGCAGAGGTCTGTATTTAGAGTTTAAATGAACAAAATTCCATCTGGGAAACAAATTTTGGTGACGGTGATGTAATGTGAGGTGACCATTACACAAAAAACAAACGGAAACGAAGAACATAACAAAAAATAGAATGGATGGGTTTAAATATACATTTAGATGCTGGATAAATTATGTGTAATTTATTTTATCTGCTGATTCACAATATAGAATAGAATAGAATAGAAGATACTTTATTGATTCCCTAAGGGAAATTCTTGTATCCTTACCAATATGAGTATATAGCTGTGCTATTGTATAGAATAAGAATATTAATATGTTGGCGATATGATAGAGTATAGGTAAACTTAGGGGCGCGACTGGATAAGCCACTGCTTCTTCCTACTCCCTTTCGAACACCTTCTGTTTTTGCTTCACAGATCATTTTGTTGGAAATTTTTATTATGTTTTCCATTTCTTTTGTTTGTTTTGTTGAAAATGAATTCATCTGAAATGAAATTAAAAAAAAAAAAAAGAATATACACACATGTGCTACAACCAATATAATAAGACTTTACTCTTTTTTTTGAAACAGTAACATGTAACACCTTATTTTTAGAGTGCAGAGACAACGTAATGAATATTAGGAGATAGATTTCAGGTAGTTACGTATAAAATATGTTTCCCTTTACTTTCTCGTAGACAGATGTGAGAGCAGACAGCCACGAGGGCAGACAGACGGAGCTGTTTACAGTGCGGTGAAAGAGTTGTGATTTGTTGAAGGTCAAGCTTTCTTGCCTTACAGGGAAGTCTTTGTCTGCGATTTCAGTAGCAAAGTATTGAGTTGACAACATGTGGTCGTCTATTCAGATGGAGACATGGATCATTTCTTTCCCAGCAGCTCTAAGTGGCCCTGGCCAAATGACACGCAACAGCTTGGCTTATGAATAAACCTCAGTATGGTGCATGTGAAACTCTTCGATCACGCTATGTTTTTTTTTGTTTTTTTTCACACAGCACACATATTCTAACCCACTTGCTTCTTTCATTTCGTGAAGATTACCCCATACCTGCTCGATTTCCAGCATTTTGTCAATATAAATATTTCCAGCGCATATCTATTTTTCCTGAAGGACATGGTTGACAGTCGAAATATCAGCTTACCTCTTTTCGTCATTGAGTTAATATAAGTTTTTACTCTAGAGAGCTCTGAAATGGCAATATACTTAAAAATGGCAGGAAAGCAGAGTTGTCTTAGGTGAAAATGCTCTTATGTGGGAACTGATTTGATTACAGTGATTTCTCATAATGCCAAGACTGATATTTAATTATCCATTAGGGACTGGAATATTGTAGCGAAGCAGCCTCGTGGAGTTTAATGAAAAATAAAACAGCAGCAATCCTTTGTTTGGTTGACACTCACGGTAGTTGTAGGCCAGAGTCAACAAAAAAAGGATCTGCTCTGTGCAGAGAATCATATAAAACCAGAGGAGGAAGAAATTACCCATCATATTGCATTGTGGAAATATTTTCAGTTAGTGTTTAAAAGTAAATGCAGTGGAAACATCTTGATCAACTAACTGTTTAGGTCAATTACTGTATTAAAGGGGACCCACTGTGCTCAACTCCAGCTCCATGTTTCAGTTATTGGACTTTAATAGAGTAACTTTTCATGACTTACAGTTCAAAACAGTCCTTTATGCCTTTTCTTTCCCTTCGACTGGCTGGCCCTCCCAAACAAAAGACTTGAACAGTAAACGGTGGGTCTTCTGTGTTCACACTCAATGCGCGTATGTGTCTGTCTGAGACGGCCATTTCAGCGATAAGAGCGTTCAGTGACATCATACACAGAGAATAACCATCTGAAACTGAACATTTTGAGCAGTCTAAAGCCTGAGGTTCTGGCCCACGTGGGATTACCTGTGCAAATATTGGCCTCATTATTTGAAACTTTGGCCATGTTTAAGGATCCACCATGGACAGCTCAGGTTGAGTGGTTTTGAGACAAAGTTAGTGCGGCATGGTTGAGATGGTTTGGACATGTGTAGAGGAGGAATAGTGGATATACTGGATAAAGGATGTTGAAGATAGAGCTCCCAGGCAGGAGGAAAAGAGGAAGACCACAGAGAAGACTCATGGATGTAGTAAAGTCATTCATAGGGTTAGTGACAGAGGAGGATGGGTAGGTATAGGGTGAGATGGATGCAGATTAATTTCTGTGGCAAACCCTAAAGAGAAGAGCTGAAAGAATAAAGAAGACCCCAATGTATTAGCATATATGTCAGAAAATAAGGAAAACCATATCAGGTAACCCTTAAGTCAACATGCAGACTACTGAGTAACTGCTTTTACTGTTTTGTGCAGGCACACTATCAGTAGCCATCAGTATGGCCTCTGTACACTTCAAAAAAAGTTAATAATTTAACATCTATAAAGTTTTACTTCACAGGGAAGGCCAAATTGTTGCTGTCTTCCAATTATTAAAAGCACATGATAGAACCAAAGTCTTGCACTGGCTCTCACGTGTAGATTTATTACAAGGCAGTTTATTATAGTTCAGTCAACACACATCACCCTGCTGCTGTAAACTATCAGCTGAAATGAAGAGTCGGAGCTGCGTTTATTGAAAATAGTCAACAAGCAGTGGTGCCAGTAACCATAATCTTGACCTTGAGATGCCTTTACAGCCGCATCTTCTCTCATGACGCACATTTGAAGGACAATAATTAATGTTAGCATCAACAGCTGTAAATCAGTGCATGGTCGGCGTTTCTAGAGCTTAATCACTCTGTTCGTGAAGTTGGATTTTTTTGCTTATTTTGTGTTTTAGTAAGCGAATTGGTAGTCTTTAAATAGAAAGACAGCTGTTGTACGTAATGAAAACAGTACAGAGAGTCTGCAAAAGTGGGGTTTGAATTATTATGTGCTTGGGCTACTGAGGCTGCAATCACTGGCATCTGCCATTCTCCTAACAATGGCCATATCTACTTCCATTGCTGTCAGCTCTTTATGACACTGAATATACAGTATATTTCAGGAGCATGACAAATGGGGTCATGCTTGCTACATATAGTCTGGCCCAGCACAACTGTCTGCTGGCACCACTATAAATTATCAGAGAAAAACTCAAATGTTTTTTTAAATGAAGCTATATTTCATGACCCATTTTGTGTATTTACATCCTCACTCTGAACCAATGAGTGATCCTCAAGGGATTTCTTAACATTTATTTGTTGGCCTTATACTTCTGTCATTTAGCTGGCCAATAGTTTATATAAAGTAAATAAGTTGCAGTCCTTGTGCACAGCATTTCTCTGCAGTCAAAGCATTAGTCCTTTGCAGTTGCCCTTGTTCAATGTGTACGCTATCAGTATGCAGTGTGAAACTCTGCAAGTTGTCAATATGTTTGTTCTCCAATGTCACCATGACAAATCAGTCACTTTTTTTTAACTCTCCATGTTTAAAGCGCATCAATAAAGTTTAAGAAGTAAGACACTATTTTCCAATGTGTGCTTGTACAGTACGTGTGAGTTTGACACCTCCACAGCAGATTTCTCCTTTTGGATGAGCACCCACATCTTTTTTGTGTTCTATCACGTTGTGTTTAGTGCGGCAACAGGATCAGTGTGTAATTGTCCAAAGAGGCACATTTGACACCTCTGACACATTCACAGCAGAGAACAATGATCATTGTTCTGATGTGAAGTCAGCATGGCATTTACTCTAGTCAGTCTTTGTGTTTGTCTCGGCACTGCAAATATGAGTGTTGACCTCTGCCTCGCTTAACCCCACCACATCAAGCACTCAAATAAGAGAGCAGGAGAAAGTTTCACAGGAAGACCACATAAAAGCGGAAAATAAAAAACGTTCTCCGTCCTCCTCGGTTTTTGTTTGGCTCCAGCAGAGAGAGTGGACTCCCTTTTATGTGCGCACGCTATTAAACTAGCGGAGATATTGGTGTTTTGAACTCGGCTGTTCAATGACTCTCAGCATCAGCCAATGAGCTTCAAAAAACAAACAAGACCAAACAGCCACCTCTATGGCTTCTTGTCCTTTTGACTCACACTGACCTCTGCTCAGAGTGCTAGTCCACTAACTGAGCTAACTATAATGCTTTCATTCGGCTCCTCTCACTTAGCCTTTCTACTCATTTTCCTCTATTACCTCCCACCCTCCTTTTCTCTAGCACTGTCTGTTCCTTTACTTGGCTCCTTCTCTCCTGCCATCACTCCCACTTAAACCCAGTACGCAGGGGGCCTGACCGAGCGGATTGATTTCCAGTAAGGCGGTGTCTGGAACGCATTTTGGAGCTTTCCGAACGCGTTCATCCTTCTTTATTGCACTCTAATCTCAGGGGGCGACCGTGTCTGCTCCTTAGGCTTTGCTGTAGACATGTGCACACTCACAGATACACACACACAAAATACATAAAAGCCTACAAAGAGAAACACATACACAGGCACATGGAGCCCACAGGACAGTAATTTCACAATTTGTCTCTACCCTCCAAAGACTCCTGCTTAATAGCTAAGCATTCTTATTGCCTTCCCTGTTTTAATGGCCCTTCACAGTCGATCTAGTCTTATTGAATAGATAGGCATTTCATTTAATAAATACTACAATCAGTATCAGTGCTCCAGTACAGCAGGCTTGGATGCAGGTTTCACAGATTGGGTAACCACAGAGTGAAAGGAGATACAGTCTACCTTGGCCAAAGCGCTACAGCCATGAACTCTGACCCATCAGTCCCCTGGTACTCTGCACACACTCCCCACCAGCTGCAGTGGGGAGGAAAATCCCTCGCAACAAATTCCCTCAAGCTCTTCCAGTACAGGCACCCAACAAGTCATGCCCAATTAATGCTGGGGTCAAAGTTTTAACACACTAGCTGGCCATTATTATTCAGACCGGCGTGTCAAGATCAGGACCTGGAATAATGAGATTTCATCGCACCTGGTGATTACACTGAGCAGTCAGCTAGAAACAAAACACATCAGGCCAGCAGGATATGCCCACTGATGGGCCGATTGCTTAGATCGACCCTCCCAGGGCTGATCTATTCTTAGCAGTGTTGTGCCATTTCCTCCAGGGTCAGGGGTTTGGGGAGTATTACAGACAGCTTGAGGTTTCTGCCTTTAATACACACTCCGTACGACACTGCAGAAAAAACTAAAAGAGGAAGGCTTCAATTATCTCCCTTTTTCATTACAGAATAATATGCTGATTACATTTTGGTAATTTATAAGAAGGCTAACAGATTCCCAGATCCCAAACTAATATGTTTAAACTGCTCAGGTTATTTCCTTCTCCATTAATCTTGTCATTAATTCTATTCCCAATTATTGGATTCATAGTTTAATTTGTTAGGTGAAATACTTAAGATGGCCCGCATATTTTTATTGCAAAAAGTCACTTAAAGTTTGAGGTATATTGTACCACTTTAACAAGTGGTACAAAGGCGATTTTTACCACGAAGACATATAAAAGCAAAGTCTTTAGTCCAAACCTGAGAGAAACGTCTTGTTATCATTCCAAACACACAGTGAAGAGCCTTTCATCTAATGTCGCTGTGTCTGATCCTGTGCACCATGGCTGAGTGAAAATGCTGGCAGTGTCACATGGGTTGATGGGGTGCCGGTTCTCAGCAGCTCAATAATGATGAGATAGATGTATGACAGCCAGTCACCGGAGAGTGTCAGCCTATTTGTCTTTCTGTCTCCACAGAAAGATGGATGACCCTCAACCTCGTGCCAGTGGAAATATTCACAGCGCTGCCATGTCATGAGAGGCCCATCATCCTTCACCCTCATGCCACTTACCTCTCAAGACTTCAGGACTTGTTTAGACTGAATTAGTGAACGGATTTTGACATTTGCCGTGGTTTTAAAGTTACTGACATTCAATGGGAAGTGTTTTCATGAGGGTTTTTTTTTTTTCCTTTTTGGATACCAACAAAGCTGAAAGGAAATAAAAAAAAGACAGCGATGGAGAATGACATGTCACTAAGATTCCCAGCTGGAGTCAGACTATGAATGCTGCTATTTATATGACCTGTGCTAACCCTCCCTGGCCTCCAGGATGCACATTTGGCTCCATAGTCAATACACAAATATTGATATGTGCAACACCCTGACATTTGAAACTGCCATTGGTTGGCATATGCGTTGTCCCTTATGAATAAACTGACAAAATAGTACATACTTTAAAAGACCACATTAACCACATACCGTCCTCAGGCTGAGAAAGAGGCCACAGATCCAAATTAGCAGCAGGAGCACATTAGATATTACAAAGCACATTCTCAGACAGGATGATTCTGCCTTCACCTCCATGTCACCTGTAAAGTTTTGAGACTGACGCACGTTAGGCTGTGATGCTGTAGTGCTGACAAAATCTGTCTACAGACAAACGTAGAGTGTAAACACCTGCCTAAACGCTCAAATCTGCCTTTGAAGAAGTTCCCCCCTATGATCGTCGGGATGGCGTTTAACCATGATGGCATTCACAGACACACACATGCACACATATAGGCTCACTCACAGGGTGACAACAATACCAGCCAACTCTCACATTAGGCAGCATATTTACTCAAATATTATCTGCCAAAACCTTTATTCTATTGGATGTATAATACTACACAAATATTAACGATGATGAATCACTGAAGAAAGATTTAAGCTAATTACTGAAATCTGAAAAAATATTAAATATTGTAAAAAGTTATTTTCTGTAAATGTGGTAAATAAAAACAAATTACTTTACTTTTTTTAATCATATTTTTTTTTAAT
This sequence comes from Benitochromis conjunctus, assembly GCA_015052645.1. Lineage (NCBI taxonomy): Eukaryota > Metazoa > Chordata > Actinopteri > Cichliformes > Cichlidae > Benitochromis > Benitochromis conjunctus. The sequence goes on from VOQK01037608.1 coordinate 20,019, forward strand.
CTTTGCATTTATTTCTTTAGTACCAGTACACATGCAGTGGAATATGTAAAGAATCTCTCTGTTTCTGTCTAACATGGACGCACACACACACAGACACACACACACACACTGATACAGTACATACATACAAACACAAATAGCAAACTGGCAAACCTCTGGGGAGCGGAGCCTAGCCAGAGATGGGATGCAGAGGACCAGGGAAATGGAAAGACCGGAAGAATAGAGGAAATAATTATCTCTATACCTTTCAGTCCCTCATTTCCTTTGGGTAATGCAACACTATCATTCACAGCCTTTATTCTACAAGTTCACATCACATGCACAGGCTTTCAGCAGCAGCATTGTTAAAAAAAAATCAATTTGTATCACCTTTCTGAAATGTAGTATTTTAATGTCAAAGACTGCACCTGAGGAAAGTTTCAGAGTCCGTTGTGCAACTGACTTCAATGGCTTGCATCCGGCTTGGTTTAGTCTCCTCTGATGGTGTACTATACTCTCCAGTGGTTACCTTGGTAACAGGAGGTTGCGCTGGAGTTCAGAGAAAGTAAGAATTGAGTTTGTTGATGCAGTCATTGCAACATTTGTTAATGAGAAGCTAAGCACGGTGGATGAGTTTCCTCGCCAGAGCTCTTTAGCCTTGACATGTCACTGTGGCATCATATTCATATTATTCAAGTATTTTATGAATAACTTTAGTTTGGTCATGTCATTTAATTAGTTGTTTAAATTCATCAAGTAGAATTAACATAAAAAGTTGTTACGTTTAGTAGCACTGTTAACTAAGGGCTAATATTGCATTTAATGCCTCAAACCTGTATCTCATCATGCATTTTATTTCCTCAACACCACAGGCTGTATATAAAGTAAAGGCAGCATGTGGAGCGAGCCGCAAGTGGCCAGTCAAGGCAGTGCAGGATTTGCATTTTCCTCATTTGAATCATGTTTATATAGCTGTGGATGATGTCCTTCCATCTCTGGCATATGTTTATGATCTAACTACTTTGACTCTACACCTGTGACAGGTGCTTTTCGACTGAATGTGATTTTCTTTACAATCTCTGTGCAGTGTCGTTGTTTAATGAAGAGGGTACAGCGCAATGCTGGATTCTACTATGAGCTTTAATTAAAAGTTACATGACCAAATTCTCCTTGATTCCATGCCACTTAAGCCCTGATTATATTTAGTAGGGTCTGCCACAGTCAAAGTCACATAAATTTTCCCATAAACAGTGAGCATGAAGGTGATCCACCTGTTGTTTGAGACAATGCACCAACTATAGATACTCTCCTGGCAGCAAACTATAAAGAAGTATGACAGGAATAACTATACTAACTGTCCATGTTTGTCTCTACAATCAGTCTAATCTGTAATTAAGTATGAACGATGGATGACAAGCTGAATTTGGGGTAGGCATTGTTACCTTTCTGTGAAAGATGACTGAAATATGAATGAGTTTGTCATAAAAAGACAAATAAAATGGTAATGGGTTGTACACACTGCCTGTGGAATTCTTTTCTTTCTCTCATCTCCTCATTTCCAGCCTGTTTTCTACTGTAAGCCATCTAGATTAAAACACTAAAGTCCCAGCAACAAGACTTGATATACAAATCAATAAATAGTTGGCGTTCAAATTGTTGCTTAAAAAACTAGAAACCCCCACCAGCAATGGTTAAAGTGTAGAAACACAGCCTTTTTTTTCTACTGTTATTTTGTTTCTGGGGTCTCCAGTAACCCCAGCCAGTAGTCTTTGTTACTGGGGTTACTGGTTAAACATAGATCACTCATGGATTGATCTTTGTTTTTGTCTGAGAAGACCACAGCTGCTTTTAATGAGCATTTTTAAAGAACTTTCTTCCTTTTTGTACAATTTTCAAAGTGGACTGTTACTGCCTCCACAGCGTGTCTTACATAGTTTAGAGCTCAGGAGGATAGAGTGCCCATTTACTTCCAAAAAAAGCCAACTTGCAAACGTGACAGAAATTCACACCAATCCCTCCATCCCACCGATGAAGTAATATTAAACTTTTTCAACCCTCCGTGTGAATCATTACAGTTTGAAGAGCTGCCATCGCTCAGTAAAACAAAGCAACCTTTTGAATAAGGAATAACTTATTTCACACGTTGTCTCACTGAATTAAAGGATTGTTGGTTACAACGCTGCTATGAACTCCAGAAAAATGACAGCTCTGCAAGTTCTGCACGATTACCAGAATTTCTGAGCTGATTATTTTTAATACTGTTATCTTTACATGAGTCACAATTATGGAAAAATACAATATAAATCAAGTGAAAGCACAGTTTTAGTTTTTATAATTATACATGTTTGTCGTGATGGAGTTCCAGTGACAGTGTGATTGAAACTGTGTGTTGCTGACATGCCATTTCCTATAACAGAGATAAAGTCTAGTAACTGACATGGTCTTTTCTTAGGAAAGATTTGCTCATATTAACCATGCCTACAGCTCTACCATTTTAACAGCAACTTAGAGGAAGCAGCATAATATACATGAAATTTGCTACAACAATATTTCTAAAGATCTGGGTTTAACTTTTACACTAAAACTGTCTGAATCAAGGGATTTCAGCAGTGTTGTTACTCTGCCTGGGAGTGAGCTAACTGCAACGATCTTACCAAGAGCCTTCAAAGTGGTAGAAAGGAACTGAAGAGTCACACCTGAAACAATTAAATCCATTACCTATTGTTCCAAAAACTCCAAAGCGTCCTGAATAAGAGAAACACTGAGTAAAAATGGTGTTTGAGGAAGTTCAGCTTCATTACTTGATTTGTCTTTTGAGGCAGTTGTTTCTTGCTGCAGTGGGATCCTGAGACATCCCACAAAAGGGGAAAAAGAAAAGAAATACAAAATATAAAGTTTAGATGAATAAATTGAAACCAATTAGCATCCTTAAAAACTGAAACTATTGAAACTAGAAAGAAATGACTGAACATATTGGTTTTAGTTAGTGGAACTCTTTGGAGGGTAGCGGTTGTAAAGAATGGGAACAATCTGGAGTGATATTGCTCTCTTATATAACTGTTTGTTGTAAAGATCCTGCAGGGATTCCTGTCCTGGACCAATTGCTTTGCTGCACATATCGACAGCTTCATTGAGTACCTTTGTGTTTGACCTTGAGATACTAATGCCAGCAGATAAAGGTGAAAGTGAGAACAGACTCAATAAAAGATTGATAAAACATTGTCAGGAGGGTCTGATCAAACAGGAACTTGGAGAGTTTTCTGAGACAAACTGTAAGAGACACTGCTGACTTTTTTTTTCGAAAACCATATCAATATTACGCTCAGATCTCAGATTATTGTCTAGCATGATTCCAGCATACCATTATTTCTATATTTTAGCCATCTATCACTGTCAGGATAGGTGTGAGAAAATGTAATATTGGTGCGCAAGGCCTTAGTCTTTGACACATTCAGTACTAAAAATGACTTTTGACACTATCTGAAAAAAAGAAAACACCCCATAACAAAAACCACTGCTCTCTAAAAGAAAAACACAACGCCACATCTTGTGATAACAAAAGAACGACTGCATAAATATCAGCATCCAATATTGGGATGGGCATTTTAAGCAAAAATACTATCTAATATTCACTGGGAACAATTATTCTATTCTTTAGGATCCAATCCCACTCTGCTCTCCAGTGATTGGGTGCCTTTGAGACAGACCTGCCAGCTTTGCATGGTGCTGTTTGTACCCAACATCATTTTTAGTAATTTTTTTATGTCTGTATTAATATGTTACTTAGCATGTTTTTTGTTTCATTTCTTTTTTTATTCTGTAACATAAAGATGAACCACATGCTGATCTCTAAAGCTGCTTCACTGGATTGACATCCGGTGACTTTGGAGGCCATTTGAGATGGGATGATCAGATTAGTACACTGTTATACAGTCTATACATAAAAGAAATGTATAGACTTGTATAGGCTTGGGAGTCACCACACCGAGTGCTCCGATTACCACTGGGACCACTGTTACCTTCACCCTCCACATCTTCTCGAGCTCTTCTTTGAGCCCTTGGTATTTTTCAAGCTTCTCGTGTTCCTTCTTCCTGATGTTGCTGTCATTCAGAACCGCTACATCTATCACTACGGCCGTTTTCTTCTGTTTGTCTACGACCACTATGTCCGGTTGGTTAGCCACCACCATGGCTTGTCCGTCTGTATCTCGAAGTCCCACAGGATCTTCGCTCGGTCATTCTCCATCACCCTTGGGGGCGTCTGTAGAATGTTGCTCATAGGGGGTCAAGTGCCTTGAGGCAATGGTTGTTGTGATTTGTTTGGCACTTTATAAATAAAATTGAATTGATTTGAACTGATTTTAAATTTTATAACATATTTCATTCTTACTGGTTAAGCTTGGATCGTATTATTTGCTCATGCTACCTCCTTTCTTGGAATGATAGTAAATCTCTTCAATCTCTTGACTGAGATATTGTTATTGTACAAAAAAATTGTCAGAGGTTTGAAGGTTTGATCCCTGCCTCCCTGTAGTCAAAGTATCCTTGTGTAAGACATTGGACTCTAAACTGGCCATAATAATTTTCTGTTAATTTTTCTTAACAGAAAATTTTAATGAATTTTCTAAAAATTCTATTTTAGAAATATTTTTCATTTGTTAGATCTGGCTGAGCAGGATTACCCTGCAGGATTCTTAATAAACAACTGCAGGTATATCCCCTGCACTAGAATAAAAGACAGATAAACCCCTGATCAATAATTAGCGCACATTGTGTTTTATGTCTGCGTCTTAAAGCGTAAGTAGTTTGTGCTATAAATGTCTTTAAAAATGTTTTTGCACAAATGTTCCAGCAGTTGATGTACCATCTAGGCTTGTTAAACCCAAATCTCTTTTCCCCTAAATGTGTTAGGTGTTTCTTGTTAGAAGTTCGAATGTTTTGCCCTCAGGTCTTTGCCCCAGTAAGGCAGTTTTTGAAAACAGCAGCCAAAACCTCTGTAGTACTACCTTGATCAGTTCACATTTTATGTCTGTGTAGATATCATGAGCTGAAACTACAACATGAGGCAAAGATGCAGCTTTTTTTTTCTCACAAAGCAGAAACACTGTTCAGATTTTCCCTTGTTTCGCTTTGATAGTCTGCTTAATGCCAGACATTTTATAGACAAATTCAATTTATAAATAAATAAATAAAGACAATAAACAGCAATGAATATATTAGATCTTAACTAGAAAACTAAATGATCCATTAATTGATTCAAATGCCACAGTTTTTAAAAAATATATATAATTATTTCGCTAATACCTAGCTGGTAGCCAATCAGTTGTGAATCCGCAAATCATAGATTATTAATATATGCATGAACCACTCATTCAGTGTTGTGGACAGTGATTACTGAAACAAGCTGAATGATCATTCTCATACATTCAGCACAAAAGGCAGCAGTTAGTTCAAAGTACGTCAGGTGGTTGTACTGCCATTAAAAACTATAAAGACAGAAATCATATTCCATTTTAAGCACTGTGAACCAAACAATCAGTTACAGTGTGAGTAAAAAAGAATAGGATAAAGGATATAAAAAAAACGTGCAATGGTAATTTTCATTTAATTTTCCTCCATGGGTGGAACAAGATGAAAACATTACATGCTCTACTGTCATCGGAAGGTTTCATTTTCTCCTGAGCCGCGAATGAAATCTACCTTATTGCTGCCTCCCTCCTCCCCCACATCCAGTGTAATGAGAGAATATTTCCCCAGAGTGTGAAAGCAGATCCAAGCTGTACTTTTAGAAACTTTATTAAAGCAACCTAGCCAATTACTTTTGTGTTTGCCTTCCTTCTGATGAGTTACGATCCATTCAATAAGGCTGGTAAATGTTAATGTAGAATAAATTTTCTGCTGACTTCTCTTAGTGATCAGTGATGTCTTTTTGCCTTGCTAACAGCGCTGCCAACAATAGTTTCATGTCTTCCGACAGACTTGGTTTAACTGTATAGACTGTAAAGATGTGAATGGCAAAGTATTGGAGCAACTATGATAACAATGCCTCTGACTGAGAGGGATTGTATTTTAATATAAAAGTCTGGCAAGATTCCAGCTGGCAAGACTCCAGCTGGGGCAAAATCTGTTATTGAATTGGCTGTTTAGCTTGTGATCAAACACTTGGGTGGGAAATTGTTTTCTTCAGCTGACATCGATTAATTTTTACAGGGAAAAGGGTAAAAATGGTAGGAAAAACAGCCACCTGCAAGCTGATAGGTGTGTTGTGACCTGCTATTACCAAGAACTTCAATATTCAATATAAACCCAAAATGATGTTACTTGTAAAGAAAATGTCATTGGAAAATGGGGAAAAATGACAATTAGTCATATAAAATTTGCATTTTTCTAACAGATGTATAATTCCAGTAATAACACAAGCTCAAATCAGATATGTTTACTGGTATGATGTATCTATCCCCAGGTACATCCAGAATGAGTGGGATTTCATCAAATACAGTTATGTGTGAACAAATGCAAATAATAATAGACTGTAAATATTAAAATTCTGTATTTTAAATATTCATTTCAAGCATTAGAGCAATAATTTTCACTCTTATCTCAACTTTATAATTTAACCAAGGATGCTGCACCACAAATTCATTATAAGCTTAATGATATTAATCCAAAACTATGTGAAAATTTGGTTTTGGATTTGTAATCACAAAATCCAGATTTTGTGATTACAAATTTTGTGATGCATAGACTTTTTCCCCTCCAGGCATAGATGCATTTGAAGATACAGCTTACCCTGAATAATGCCTGTGCTAATGCATTACTCCAATGGACACCAAAGTCAAATTCAGTGTCTGCATGGATAGCAACAGTAAGTCAAAGAACCACCTGTTGCAACCAACGTATTCAGCAGAGCATCTCTGAATGCACAACACATTTAATTGGGAAGCAGATGGGCTACAGCAGCAGAATATTACACCGGGTTCAACTTCTGTTAGCTAAGGACAAAAAACTGATGCTACTGTTAAAATGGGAACCACAAATTGGACAGCAGATGATTGGAAAAACGCTTGGATGGATGAGTCAGTTTCTACTGCAACATTCAAATGGCAGGATCAGAATTTGGCCGTGTAATGTTGGGGATACACTTTGGGTCCCTGAGTATCTATCTATCTATCTATCTATCTATCTATCTATCTATCTATCTATCTATCTATCTATCTATCTATCTATCTATCTATCTATCTATCTATCTATCTATCTATCTATCTATCTATCTATCTATATAGAGAGAGAGATCTGTCTCTCTGTCTGTCTTTCTGTGCATACATATGAGCCAGTGAGGAACAATACAACAAGTTGAGAAGCAAAAAAAAAACTTTGGCAGAATTGATAGTATCAAGCTTAATGTAC
>VOQK01037608.1:29194-41024 GCA_015052645.1 Benitochromis conjunctus
GTTAAAAAATTTTTTTTTTTAGGTTTTTTTTTTTTTTTTTTTTTTTTTTTTTTTTTTTTTTTTTTTTTTGCATTTGGTAGCATTACGCTATTCCTTTCTGTGTTAACATCATCATTGTCATGTAATAACATATTACATATATTTTTACTGTTTATATTTTGTGTAATGATAAGACTATGATTTAAAAAAAGGTCACAAGCAATGCTGAAAAAATCTATTCTTGTAATTATCAAGGTGTCAATGACTTTGAATAACAGTAAAGAATATTTCAGCTCGGGTTTGTAATGTTTTCAGTACAGAGGAAACAAATGAAATGCATTTCTTGGCTATTTTTCTCATAATAACCAACCTAAATTATATGACTCAGACCTGTGTATTTTCAAGCACAAAACTACAAAACTAATATATGACCTTTAAAACAAAATCACGATTTACTTAAATGAACCACTATTTTTCAGTATACACAAATGAAAAGAAAAGAAAAGAAAAGAAAAGAATCACAGTGTCTCAGCTTCGAAGGCTAGTCTTTCTAGCTGACAACAACTGGTGCACTACCAAATTGTTTTAGCAAAATGTTACAAAATTATATAATAAAATGTTGCAAAGTTGAAAAAGACTATATGGTGTAACAGAGGAGGGTTCATATGTCCTGTACCAACTAGTCTGGGATAAATTAACATTCAGTACTAAAACAAGTTTCCAGGTATATATAATATGCAGCTAATGTGTAAAATGATGAATGCGACACCAACAGTGTTGCATTGTTAAAAACTGAAATTGACTGACCTAGATGGTTCATTAATCTTCTAACTGATGGACAGAGAATAAATGACTGACTACACTAAAGTGTTGAAGCAAAGGAAATTCAATCTATGTACTAGGTTCAAAATGTTGCTCAAACAAATTGATTGGCCGAACACACTCACTCTGATCAATATTGATGAACAGTTTTTGCCATTGACTGCCAGAATAGATGATCAATCAACTGGAAGGATTATGAACAGCCTAGCTGTAGTATTTTTTTTTTTTCAACAATTGAGTTTCTTGTGAGAATAAGGGTGATAAATCATTGATAGCATATCACTTTTTGGTTAAGTTCAATTAATGTTTATTTATATCAAGCAATCCACTTGCGAGAAAATGGAAACGTGTGCCAGTATTTAACTCTAGTGCCAAACAACAGCTGCTTCAGGGTAAAGATTTGCTCCTGGTTTCATTTTTTTAAAGTTAAAGTTTTTTACTTTCAGCTAGACCGCAAAACTTTGGGCTTCAGGTAAAAGTGATGGCCGTGTTCCACTTAATAAAAAAAAAATGTTAGCTGCTCAACATTAAAGCAGCTTAAACGTTTATGATGTAGTGCCTTTCTCTTTGTTCTATATTATATACTATATTATAACACAGGTCTTATAAACTCCCTCTCCTCTTGGCGGCATTGAGAGTTTGAATAGCGTGAACTCACTGAATAAGGACACGATAGACCTCTGAACACAAAAAATCATCTTTTCATGCCTCTTGAGCTTCACATTAGCGTTATCTGAGTCAAGGTTAGGAGCCAAAACATTTCAGTGACTTCACCTGAGTCTCCGTGGCAACGCTTTTACTGTTACCTCAACATACAGAGCTGCTGCCTCCTGTCCTCCTCAATGAGATTTCACATTCCACAGCCGAATGCTGTGTTCAGGTATGCAAAATATGAGAAATAAAATATATATCTGCTTGAACAGCCATTGCTCTGTCATATATCCTGCATGATAAGCAGTTGTGGTAAAAGGGGGGAGCTAACTGCCGATGGAGGGGTTCGAGCCACAAAGAGAAAATCAAGCAATAACGAGCTACCTGTCGGGCCCATGAGTCTGCTTCTGGAGTGTCAGTTCGGTAATGAGCTTTTATTGTGACAGAAGCCGTTTCAGGACATCAGCCCCTTGTGTGCGGACCAGTGTCTTTGTTCAGAACTATGAACTCTGTGTATTTGTGTTTGCGGCCTAATGATGAGCAGTGCTGGAAATGAGACAGAGAAGTGGGGGCGTAATGAAAAGGGAGAGAGGTGGGGGCCGAAGTATACCGCACACAGTTGTCCCAATCACTCATTAATTAGATCATTATTCTCTCACACTTCTATTGTTCATCTTTGAGTTTGTGTATGTGTGTGTGAGGGTGGGGGCTTCATCTAGTATTTCTGGAGCTGAGGTCAGATGGCTGGTGTGGAGCTAGCGTGCTAATGCAGAGGAGACATTAACCCCAATCCCTCTGAACGAGAGACCGCTTGGCGAGCATCCGTCCCCAGAGACTGGTGGCATGCTTCTGTCTGTCTGCCAATCTTATTTCCCGGATAGCTTGCACACTTATTTCATTTTGGCCCGTTTCACAGCCCCATATTGATTTTTGAAACATCATGTCAGTGTGAGGAGGGAGGGCAATCTTTCAAACGCAAGATTTTCTAATAAGTTTGTTGTGTCTGGTATTTCTCTGGTGTTTCTTACTCTGATGTCGATTTTTTTTTTTAAGTGTTTTCCATAATGTTATTTAATAATCTGCGAAAATTAATTTAAACATAGGCATTTACATTTCTTTTTCACTTTTATTTTGCTTCACTCCTACAGCAGCTTTCTCTGCACTTTAAAGCTCTTTCATATCTATTTGTCTAACCTTTCTCTTTCCCAGCTTTTATTTCCCCTGTTGATTTTCATACCTCGTGTGCTTGCTTTGGCTGTGTCGAAAACCAGCGGATATGAGACAGCGGGCTGGGTATCAGACACGTCACTGTCTGTTAGTCCCTGTGGTACATTAGCCATCCCTTACCATGTATTATTGATTCCCTCGCTCTAATCACTGTCTCCAGTGTTGAAGATTAGCCTTTACTGCCAACAGCGCCTGCACTCTGTAGAGTTTATGGCAGCCAAAGTCCCGGCTGAGGCACGTCTCTGCAAAATAACAACAACAACAACAGTAATAGGTGAGGGATTCTGAAGTCATGACAACACCTTACAGTTAAGCAAAATTCAAGCATTTTCTACCTGGTCTTACTCATAACTCTGGCGCTTTGATTTATGAGTTCATGCTTATTTGCACTTGCCAACTCTGATGTAGAGAACTCTGGGAAAACACTGTGTGTGGTGCCAACTGGAGTGAGCTTCCCAGAGGTTACAAAACAATCATAATTTCAACAAAACTCCTGCCTGCCTGAGTCAGGCAAAATAAAAACCATAGAAATCATGTTCCTGGGGAAGTTACTCTACCTTAAGGCATACAGATCAACTCTAAGGGTCGCTTACAGGCTAACCAGTGCTTTTCTTTATGCCTTTTTGAATAACAGCACAGTTTTATCTATCTTAGACAAAATCAAGCCTTCACTTTCAAATATTAGGGGTAGCTTACCTACCTGATAAAATGTGCTAATTCTGAGTTAAAGTAAAGTTGTCATGCTTTATTGCAGTTCTAAAACTACTTGGGAAGCTTCCAGATCTTTTCAAGTTTTCCGCATTTAATGTCTGAATATAAATATCCCAGCCACAGAAGTATCCAGACCCTGATCTTGGTAATTGTTTGTTTTTAAAAAGAGGTTTTGACAGCAATCCCAGCTTCAGGTCTTCTTGGAAATGGTTCTGCAAGGGTGTTTCATTTTGGAAGTTTGGAGAACTTCTAAAGGTCAACCATGCTTCATGGGAAGCATCAGTGCTCAGGCAGTTTCAAAACCCTCTAGAGATGCTCTGTTGGGCTCTGGTACCTGGAACACTCTAAGATGTTTCCAACTTTTTCTGAAGCCACTGATGTGCATCCAGGTCATTGTCTTGTTGAAATGTAAACACTTAAACCAGCCTCTTCCTGAGTGGTATAGTGCTGGATGACTCTTGGTGCACTGGCACACAGAAACATCCAATTATTTATATATTTTTATTCTTATTACACTTTTCTCCATCCTCACTCTGGGTAATCCCTTGTGCTAACTGGTTGTAGAAGCTCAGCTGCATACAAACAAGTGTTCAGTCTTGAAATTGAATTGCTTTTGTCACAAAAATCGAATTACTGGCACTCCTGTTTTCAGCCTTGGTTACATTAATTTAATTCAGGAGGGCAGCCTAAATCTAAAGACACATTGTGTGTTTTGCCGGGTCTTCCTCCCCTCACGAGACTAACCAGTCGCAGCAGATGTCTGCGACTCCCTGAGCCTGCTTCTGCAGGAGCTTTCTTCCTGTTACAAGGAAGTTTTTCCTTCCTACTGTCACCAAGTGCCTACTCGTGGCAGGTTGTCTGCTTGTTAGTGTTTTCTTTTATATTATTGTAGGGTCTTTGCCTTACAGTATAAAGCACCTTGAGCTGACTGTTGCTGTGATTCGGCGCCACATAAATAAAACTGAACTTGTTTGTTTGTTTTTGGCTATGTTCCCATCTCCCTTATTAGTGTTTTAACGTCATAGGTAATTGTTTAAAGCTTTATTAAGTTGCACCAATGCAGCCCATGTTTTGGTTTCCTTTGAGTAATGGGTTTAGGAACCTTAACACATAGGTGCCATGGCATGATTTCACCAATTACTCAGGTTGGCTGAGCTGCTTAAAATATGATGGGTAGTTCCAAGGATTGAAATAACAATGTATCTTTCCTCAGAGCTAAACCTTTAAATAATTCTATCTTGCAGGTCTCCAAACATTTCTCTCAAAACAGTGGTTTTGATTCTGACAAGCATCACAATCAACTGTGAGACCTTATATAAACAAATGTCTTCCCTGGGCCCGGGGTGTGGGCCTGGGTTGTGGGGGTGGCAGTCTAAGTGAGCGGAACCAGAGACTTTCCACTTTCCAGCTCTAGGGCATACCTGGAACACCTCATTTAGGAGGCACCCAGGAGACATCCTGGTCAGATGTCCAAAAAACATCAACTAGCTCCATCAGGGTTACCGGGACTCCAACCATGGACCCAGGCTTTAGGGAGCGTGCCTGGTTGCCAGGGCTTAGCCCACTGAGCCCGGCCATACACAGCCCGACAAGCAATAGGCTCACCCACCTGTGAGTTGAGAGCCCACGGGAGGAGTGTAGGGCTTTAGTGCCTTGTGAATTGAACGGTGGTCAGGGCAAAGTGAAGACTCTGGCTTTCCAATCTATCGTTGCCAAAGAGTCTGCCTTTTCTAATTATTTCTGGTGAGTTCGAGTATTTTGACTTGCGAGAAACAAACATAACCCATTTCTAAATTAGTCTGAAAAATAAAAATGAAAGGGTTTCAGGGTGTATAATATACTGCAAACCTTCAGTAAGCACACAAGGCAAACCAGCACATCCTGCATCTTAACTTTGACTTCTGTGAGCTTGTAATACTGTTTAAGAATGCTATGTTTGAATTGCTCTGGTTGTTACTTTGGTAATATAGAACGGCACAGTAGGTGGGAAATGGGGAGATTTGTTGTCAGTGTAAGATTCAAAGTGTGAGGCCGTCACAATTTCCTGAAAACAAGGAGAAACGATGCAAGGAGCAGAACGTGTCTGATTTGTTTTTCTTATTCAGTATTTTTATTGTAGCAGTGTTTTTATTGCTCCGTGCGTGTTTTCCTATTGAGGTCTATATTTTTATATATGTTTTACGACCCATCTGCTCCTATAAAAATAGACCTTAAATAAGCATAATTTGCATGCAGCTTTATCAGAGAGAGCTGTAATGAAGCTAAGATGACTACCCAAAGGCCATGTGTGATATACTTTGCTTGTGAGTTTGACAAGGATATGCAAACAGAGCTTTGCGATAAAGCCCAGCTTTTCTCTGCCCTTTCAACTATTCAGCCAGCGTTTGTTCTGTGATTCTGACAGATTCCTCACAGCGGGAAATCAATTACATTCACACCAATATGGATCAGAGACCACTGGTTATCTGCATTTTCTTTCCTCCTCTTCTCTTCTTTCTGGGTCTAGTTGAAAAGTAGTCATCTTTTTGAAAAAGATGACTACTTTTGTGTAAATCTCTGCTGGGTGCTTTGGCACAGAGTGAGACACCGCACACAACGGGGGATGTGCTGCAGGGGAGGAAGAGTAGGGACACTGAGGGAATATGTACGGTAAAAGGAGTGGTGATACGCAAAGTGGGTCATAGCATTACGGGACCATTCTGACATCATCACTTCCATCTCTTCTATTTACAGCGCAAACATTTACTCTGAGTCATAGTGCAGCACAAGATCAATACTCTACTTAAGTCATTAGAAAGACTGACAAGCATGTATCTGTAAATCAAATAAAGCATTATTTGTTAACTCTCTCAGTCAACCTCAAACTTCATGTCCAAACTGCGATGTCTGCACCAGAAAGAGTCACGCTCTGCTTGAAGTCTGAGGTGCAACCAAACTTAAGAAAATGCGTCAGATTTTTTTTTGGAAGCCTGTTTGCCTTTTTCAAGAAATGCAGCGGCATTCAAGCCAAAGCTCAGGGTTACTTCTTTTCTCACACGTTTGCACAAAGCACAGATGGAGAAGTGTTTGTTCCCTCTGAATAACAAAAGGACAAACTCTTAAATAGGGTTACATCACTTAGATCTGATTCAGTCCAGTCCTTGAATAAGAGACATTAAGATGGAGCGTGTGTCTGCCTGACAAAACAGTGAATAGAAAGATAAAGAATTTAAAGCATGAAATGAAAACATTTGAGAGGATAAAAGACGGAGATAGACTTCTCGCTTTGATTAAAACTCCTTGAAAAGTTTAAGAGATGTCAAAAAGACAAGTTTCTCTGTGTGAAAAGATGAACTTCATCAACTCGGATAAAGAAAACATGTTGGCTTCACTTGAATTGACTGCCTTTTCTTCCTTATGTGAAGTTCAGCCCTATGGTAACGTTTTTACAGTCAAAGCTGCTACAGTGAGCTCTTGTTCATTTGTGTAATATAGTTACTGAATCCTGGACTTCAGTACAGGCTTGTGAGTAATAGCCCAGTTAGCTCGCTGTAGTATCTTTCACTATGATCAACAAAATCAAGTTTAATCCTTCCAAAGTTCATACCTCTAGTATGAAATTTCTTGTTTGAATTTTCACGAAAAGGGAAAAAGGGAGTGTAAAAAAAAAAGAGAAGAAAATCCTGTATTCATTTCATTTCATCTACTAATATATTTTAATGTATGAAATGCAAAGAAAACATCTAAAAAGATGAACGGTAAAAGGTAAAGATAGACTGATTAAAACTCCTTGACAAGTTTAAGAGATGTCAAAAAGACAAGTCTCTCTATGTGGTATTTGTTCTAAACATAAAACGCACAATACATAAGTAAGCTTTACGAGAAAGGATCCACAAAGTTAGTTAATGGAAAACAGAGTACAGCACAGTCCTGTGAAAAAGTAACTACACACTTATTGCTGTGTGGAAATTAAGAGGGTAATCAGCAGCATCGAGTGCATATGATGATGCTGCTAATTAGTTCTACTTGATTAACTAATCAACAGCAAGTGTGAGCACCACTGTAAAAGCAGACGCTTTGGTAGTTGATGGTTTGCAGCATTTAGGTGTGTGCTAATATAATGCCAAGGAATGCAAGGCTCTTGGAAAAGTAATTGCTGCTGTCCATCAATCAGTGAAGAGCCACTTTCAAACAATCTGAACTCCATTGTTCTACACTCTGAAAGATTATTCACAAGTCATAAACATTTACAACATTTGCCAATCTTCCCAGGAATGGCTATCCAAGCAAATTTCCCAAAGCCAAATCATGAAATGCTCAGAGAAACTGAAAAAAGCCCAAGAGCTACATCTGAGACTTTACAATCCTGAGTTAGCATGTGAAATGTTGAAGTTTGTGACGGTACAATTAGAAAAAGACTGAAAAATTGGACTTGTTTTGAAGGGCTGGCGGGAAAAAGACAAGACTTTTGGAACAATGACCTTGTTTTATCATAATGCACAGCACCATGTTTGGCAAAAATTAAACACAGCACATGAGCACCAGCACGTCACGCCAACTGCCAAACATGGTGGTGAAGGGGTGAGTTGGGTTTGAATTTAGGCATGCTTTGCAAGAGTGGATTTCAAAGTCCTCTGCATTATCAAAATATTTAAGAGTCAAATGTGAGGCCATCTGTCTGACAGCTAAAGCCTAGCCAAAATTGGGTCATGCAACAAATAAGCAACAAATCAATACAACAGAATGGCTGAAAAAGAAAAAAAAATCATTGGTTAACAATGACCATCTTAAAGCGAGGCAGTATTGAAGTCTGAATATATTGTGCTGATATTCAATATACAATGTCTATGTGTATAGCATTCCTGCGTGATATGGTCCAAATCAATTACAAGCACAGACAGTAATATTATGGCAGAATTATTGATTATTCACTTTACATCCCTCAGGGAGAAGTTGTCAGTCATATTCATTGAGCAGCGTAGGACAGCAGCCCCACAGAGTCAGGAGGAGTCGTACAGCAAATGGTGGGAGACCCAGAGATCCCTGATCGCAGCATCGAGTCATTCTGCATTTACATGAAAAGACTGGAGCAAATGAGACAGCCTGTGCCCACAAATCATTTGGGTATAGGCTGTGGTGGGTTGAAGGACTTGCCACAAACAGGAACAAGTTACCTCCCTAACTTGAAAAAAACTGTATGTGAGTAAATCAGGAAGAAGTGGAAAAGTGATTTATTTATTTTTCTCTGGTTACTCTGTATTGTATGACCTTAGCTGAAAGTAAACTGATTTAAACAGTTTAACTAAAACAGTAAGTCTCAAAAGGCCAAAATGCACTTTAGTCACAAAACCAAATAAAGAGACTTATGAAACACCAGCTTGTATACCGAGCTGGTGTTTCACCTCCAGGCTCTGAACTCATCCCTCCACCACGAGCTCAGCGCAGTTCAGTTATGACACTAAAGATTACCAACCCTACCCAAAGTCACATTTTAGACAAAGCTTAATGCCAACGAGTGTGTGAAATTCACCTTGTCCTAGTTTAACACAGGAGTGTGGGGGGCACCACGATGCGTCTCAGACCACAGCGTGACTAGTATTTAATGAACACTTTCTATGAGTGGGCAGAAGCCACTGTGTCAAACAGACTGTACAAAATAAACAACCATAAAACTTTTACATGTGCTGGAACAAAAAAATATATAATAAAAAACCCATTACAACAGCAACAATTTTCCTTTATAGATAGATTTGCATAGCTCTCCCAGAGGACTGAACATCTGTTATTTTTTTCTTATAAAGCACCGATATACAGTACTTTATTACACATATAAAATACTGTTATTATATTATTAATTCTGCTCTGTTGTGATGTCAAGTCTGATGATTGTCTGCGTTAATAGTGTTTGGTAAAAAATACATTTTACTTGGAGCTTTAAGTATCACCTTCTCACCTTTTATACAGATGTTGCATTCGTCAGGCATTGCATGGGCGTTCTCCAATAAAGCACCTTCAGCTGCTGCAAAGCAATATACCGAGCCGAGTTGGAGAAATTGAAACCTAGAAATCAGCAGACAAAGACGTGTGAGCTACAGGAGCAAATTTTTCACAAATTTATGACAATGAGCTTGCAGTCTGTTGGTATGCAGCTGTGATTAGCAAAAGCTGACCATAAGCACCAGATAAGGGCCAGGTGAGTGAGGCTGAGTGAAGAAGAGGCTTGGAGGTTTAGATGTGACTGGGACACAAAGCAAGCAGCCACCGTAATCCCATTACTGAGCGGAAAAAATTCCTTCATTGTCACGCTAAATGTCAAGTGTATGCAAAAAAAATGCGATTGTCATAGTTCATCTTGAAAGTGACAAAAGTTGGTATAACCGCAATACAACTCACAATACACTTAAAGATGAAGAAAGCAAAGGAGACAAAAACACCCTAAAAACAACAGCAGCAAATTTTTCATGAAGCATATTCACACATGAGTGTCTGCATGAAGCGGCCGACCAGCTGTGACTAACATCTATTACAACAATTAAGTCAATTTCATATCTTAAAACTGTCTTAGAGAGGTGTTGTAGGCTGTTACAGTGTACAACTTCTAATATTTTGTCAACCACTTGAATGAGGACGTGTGTAATAGCAAAAAGGACTCTGAAATGTCTTTGTGAAGCCATCACTTATTAACTGTTGAATCACACTGCTCTTATTTTAACAAGTTGTGCTTAATAAACTGGCAACAGAGTCTGGATTTCACCACAGGGATAGACCTTGTCAGAGTCAAACAACTAAAAGAAAAATGAGCTCAGACGATTCAAACTAGGTCTTCAGAATAAGCTAATAGCTGAAGGACAATAATTAGCCACTACTACATATAAAACCTTTGCTAAAGACCATGGCTCATGTCTCAGAAAGAACTTGGAGTCTGCCCTTCTGAAAGAGGGTCAGCAACACAGGAAATCTCTGCTCTGATATTATTCCCCATGCTCGCTCTTCCACAGAGCTCTCCCTAAGCATCATGAATGAACTTTAACAGGTTACCTTAGAGAGCAGACAGACAATGTGTTTAAGCAATACACTCACCAGCCAGTTTATTAGGTACACCTTTTTTGTCATTTGAGTACAAAAATGAATTAAGCATTTAATATTTTATTACTTTGCTTTCTTTTTCTGAGAAGAAAAAAGATTTTTTTTTCTTTGTGCTAATCCTAAATCCAAAAACAAGCATATTGTAAATATTAATAGGCTATACTGTAGGCCATACACGTAGCTGTAATATGAGACTGGCCCCTTGGCGCAGACATGAAAGCACACCCCCAAACTCATACAGAAAGACTCAAAGAGACAGAAAGTCGTTCTGTGTCTCTGTGTAGTGGAGCTGTATCTGGGTTTTTTTTCAGTCTTTGATATTCTGTGTAGCTGTTTGATCTACCTTTGCAACAAAACAAGCTGACTGTCACTCTACACTATACAAAGACTCTGGCCAAGGAGGCCTCCTGTGACTTTTGTCCCCTGAGAGTCTGTCCATTGCAGGCCCAATTAGTAATCAATCCATGCGTATACAATTAGCGTTTATTTAATTCAGAGACAGGCCAAGTCTCATTTGCAGTGGGACTCAAGTAGTGTCTAAACAAGTTTATTTATGCTTGTTATAGCAGAGCAAAGCAAAAGATTTACTCAAGAACTGCTTTAACTGAGGCTCTGTTTGGGTTTTTTTTTAAAGCACAGCTGAAATCTGACAGGACTCTGTCAGTAAGGCTTGTTGTTGGATTTCACTTTTCACTTTGACACAACAGATTTTTATGACAAACAAACCGATTTTTAATATCCTTGATTAACCCAGCCTCTCCTATAGCTGGCATTTCAACTAATCAAACACAGATGCAGTGAATTAATAATTAACTGAGTGGCTCACCGCCACCCTATTCTCGCTGTTGTTCTTATCCCCGCCTTGCTGTTGTTGTTTGACATTAAATTTTATAGTTGAACTCGCGGAAATCAAAGTGTCCTTTATTATTAAAGTGGATAAATCAGGATGGAGCCTAGTTAAAGTACTGCTGAAGACACTGGAATTGCCCTATAACAGTGACATATAGCAGTTGCCATCATTCTGGACTATTTTAGAGTAGGGTGAAACTGTATTATCACTCACAATTATCACAGAGCATTTCTTTTTTACATTCCCCCTAAGCAGCAAATAAACACTAAGTACTCCTTCCAACCAGTCAGCTAGTACAGGTCACTACATATACAGGCTGGTGGTGGGTAAAAATAGATCATATTTATTGTTTTCTTTCTTATTGCAACATTTAATTCCCGCATTACTATTCATTAATGTAATTACTCTGTAACCAAATGGGCACGACCCATCTCAGGTGCCGTCAGCCTATCCTATTATAGTGTGTGTGGAGGTGTGGAGGGAGGATGGTGGGTGATGGTGGTGAGGGGGGGGGGGGGGGCTTGA
>VOQK01037628.1:0-12744 GCA_015052645.1 Benitochromis conjunctus
GAAAACAGAGGTGTGTGTGTGTGTGTGTGTGTGTGTGTGTGTGTGTGTGTGTGTGTGTGTGTGTGTGTGAGTATTGACGAGAAGAGAAAGAGAATTATTTGGGGGCTGAAACGCTGGAAACCATCAATCACATACACACAAACACACACACGCATACACAGGGCTATCTGTCACTCACACACTGTTTGGCCAAAGAGCTGCAGATCGATAAAGTTTCTCTAAATTTCTAAATGTAGATTTACGAGGTTGATTCAATCGAAGGATCCAATCAGCCAGCTGCTGGCCAGACTGTGTGATGGCACATTAACCTGCAACTGTTTGTTTTTGTTCCGCTGTGAGGACCACCAGGAAGACGCACCATATAAATAAAGTGTTATTTAAAGAGCCTCCAGTGGACATCGGAGGAACTGCAGGTTTGGTGATTGAGCGTTAGATTAATCTCTCAGTCCTGAGGAGTGAGGTTCGATTTATGGTTCAGGGTCCCAGGAATGCAGTAAAACACTGAAGGTCCTCACAGAAGCACAAATACAAGTATGTGTGTGTGTGTGAGGTAATCAGCTGTAAGTGGAGTGTGTTTCTGGACAGAGACGATCAGCCGCCTGGGGCCGATCAATACTGCGATCAATACAGAGCATGGATGGAGAGATCTGACAGGTCGTTACCTGTGTCTGTGTGTGTATTTGACAAAGTGTGTGTGTGGGTGTAGATGTGTGTGTGTGCCTGTCTGAGTGTGACTGTCAAATGAACTCTGAACTTCCTGTGAGATGTTTTAAAGATGATGAAGAAGTTCTGGGTTCAAACTCTGACCACACACACACACACACAGCAGGTAAGCTGCTGTATAATATAAATTTTGCTGCTTTTCTTTCCCTTGTCTCGTTTCCGTTGATTTCGTGCTCTTGGTTGACCCGTGCTGTTTTTAAATGTCTGATGACTTCATGATGTCACAGACGCTGTGGCTTGCTGCTGACTCAGGGTCAGCTTCCAGAAGGTTCCACGTTGGAGGAATGTGGGACCTCAGCGCTGCCAGCAGCTGCTCCTTCAGTGAAGAAGAGGCTCAGATCTCCATCCCTCTCAGCGCTACTCTCACCTCCACCTCCTTCTCCACCTTCAAACTAAATTATGTTTCATATTTCAGCTCCAGTTTCAGCCCAAGTGTCAGTAAAGCCATCCGATATCCCAGAACTCACTGCAACACATTAACGCTTTACTGTCTGACACACACTCTCACACACACTCAAACTCACAGACATTCACACACACACACACACGCACGCACGCACGCACACACACACA
Source organism: Benitochromis conjunctus (assembly GCA_015052645.1). Taxonomy (NCBI): domain Eukaryota; kingdom Metazoa; phylum Chordata; class Actinopteri; order Cichliformes; family Cichlidae; genus Benitochromis; species Benitochromis conjunctus. The sequence goes on from VOQK01037628.1 coordinate 1,297, forward strand.
CACACACACACACACACACACACACACACACACACACACACACACACACACACACACACACAGTTGTGTTTTCATATTGTTGTGGGGACATCTAACATAATGCTTTCCCTAGCTGCTTAATCTATAAATGCCTAACCGTAACCATAACCTAACTGTAACCCTGACACCAAAATCACATTTTGAGTTTCAAAATTGTCTTCAAACTTCTGGGTATGGGCTGTTGGTCCCCACAAAGATATGTAAAAATGGTACAAACACACACACACTCACATTGTGAAGAAGTTGTTGTATTTTTTTGAAAGTCGTGTTTCTTTCTGCACGTCCTGTGTTTGTTGCTGCTCTTGATTGAGCTCGATATGATCCGCTCCTATTTTCATCAGCGTGGATAATTCTTGTTTCCGTGTGGCATTCAGGGACCGTCAGCACACGTTCAACTGATTGATGCAGACTACTGAGTGACACTGAAAACATCTCAGGCTTCTATTGATGTGAGAGGAAGAATAAAGTGCTGCTGTCACATGACTGCACACGTCCTCAAACGATTTGCATCCATCGTACACGAGCTCATCAAACACAATCATGTTCCTGCACAGAGAGTGCGCCTGCCTCAACCTGCCTGCACTCTTTCTGCTTTAACTGCACGGTGGTGGTGATGATGATGATGATGTCAGCCTTTTGGGCTGAATAATTAGCACTTCATGCGACATCCAGCAGAGGCAGCAGTGAGTCAGTCCCACAGCTACATGTTTGCGGACTCTTTGGTCTCTACAGATTATTTCCTCCTTCATAACACCTGTACCAGGTGATTTTATAACTAGAGGCGTGGCGTCTATGACTGACAGGTGGATGATTTCACCTGAGCTGGACCTCTGGACTGTGTTTGTGCTGTTGGAGCATTTTGGAGCATCATGACATCATGTGACCGATAATATGGCTGCTGTGAGGTTACAGTAGCAACAAAGCATCTGAGAAGGCGGCGCTCCAGCTCTGCTCAGCTCTGATTAACAGGTAACTGTGTCTGTGAATGCAGGCTGATAATGCTCCATAAACCCAGCATGGTGGAGGCCAAAAAACTGAGACCCAGTGGGTGACTGGGTCCAGTATGAGTGGGTCTGTCTCCCACAGCTGTCATACAGTAGCTGCTGGGTTTGGCTGTGTGGACACTGAGGGTAAAGGGAGGAGCTCCAGTCTCCAGTATGTGATCCATGTCTCCACAAACATGGACGTCTGACAGGATGAAGGAAACCCAAAATTAGACGGATTCTCAGGCAGCGTCTGTGCACGGATCAGGGTTTAAAATGCACAAAGTGCAGGAAGTGTTTCCCCGGCATGTGTCAGGATGAGGCCACGATGCTGCAGAGCACGGAGAGCGTTCAGCTTTGATTAATGTGAAACTCGAGCCGCTCGCTGTGTGAATAATGAGAGAAAATTCCTCCTGCTCGGGGATCAATGGAGGAAGCGGCAAGCTCAAGTGTTGCTCATAACTGAACATTTCATTTATTGATCAGCTGCTCTGTGGGAGCCAATCAGCCGAGGCTCTGAGTAAGTGAATTAAACTGTGTGTGTGTGTGTGTGTGTGTGTGTGGTTCCCTGGGCTTTAATGAAGGAGGAGGTTACAGCTGGGGCTCAGTGGGGAGGATCGATGGAGGAGGAGGAGACAGGCGCTCTTCTGCCTCGCGCTTCACTTCAGCGTAACGAGACAGGAGAGGAAACATGGACACCAGGAGCACGCTGACTGGAGGCAGGCTTTTATTTTGAAACTTCGCTGGAACAGCTCTCCACAGAAACACTTTTATTTTGTAGATTTTATTTTATTTTTAAAGAAAAAAAAGCTTACCTGCTCGAGGATGGTGATGATTAACCCACTGATGCTAGGGGTCATCGTGGCGATGGGGGTGGTCCAGGTGAAGGCAGCACGGGTGGTGAGCGGTGAGTTACTGTGGGTAATCCGATTACTTTATACAGAATGGCTCCTTTGAGGCGTGAAAAGTTTCCATGTTACAGAAACCTCAGCAGTCCAGCTTGCAGCGACACAGGCAGCAGCTCATCTTGCTGCGCTTCGTGTTTTCCTCTCTGAAGGAAAACCAGCAGCACTGGTTTAACTTACACGTATATGTGTGTGTATACATGAGTGTATACGTGTTTGTGGATATGTGTGTGTGGATATGTGTGTGTGGATATGTGTTTGTAAATATGTGTGTGGGTATGTGTGTTTATTCGTGTGTTTATTTGTGTGTGTGTGCGTACGTGTATATATGTGTGTGTGGGCGTACATGTGTATACGTGTCTGTGTATGTGTGTGTACACGTGTGTGTGTATGTGTGTGTACACGTGTGTGTGGCTTCGATCTCATTAAAGAATCTCTGACCTGTGCAGATATTCTGACTGTGATCAGAGAAATGAAAGAGCTTTGTTCTTCTGTCAGGGTGAAATACGTGACCGAGTCACACAAACCACTGCGAGTATTCGAACCATAGCTGATTTTCTGCAGAGACTCACTAGAACTGCTTTGTGTGAACATCTGGAGCTCCTGCAGATGTTAGAATACAGATGCAACAGACAGATGGAGAAGGTGATGGGAGGCAGCCGCCCACAGCCGGGGGCTCTCACACACGCTCTGATGAGCTCAACTAGAAAACCTTTCTGTGTTCTTGAAGCTGATGTTTTCAAGCTTTAGTAAAGTTTGAACTCCTTGAAAAAACTGAAGGTGAAGCAGAGCACATGTTGGAGGTTCAGGGGACCGAGGAGGGGCGCTGTGGGTGGTGCAGACTATAACTGTGTTTAGGGTGTAAGGTTTGTGAGTTTGTGATGGGTCATGTGACCAGCTGAATTTTCAGAGATTTTTGATTTATCAGAGGAGCTGCTAAAATATCTGAACCACAGGCAGCAGGAATGGGTGGAGGGACACTGGGTGGAGGGAGGGGTGGAGGGCAGGCTGACAGCAGATAGATATATATGGAGCTCTTTAGTGGCTTTAACAGTAAAGTGATGATGGCGCAGAAGAGACTCCAGCTAATCACTTAAAGTAGAGTGTGCGTGTATGTATATATGAGTGTGTGAGTGTGCGTGTGTGTGTAGTAGTGATTAACACACTGTTGCACACACACACACACACCCTCAGTGCTGCTCTGATGTAGCTTCCTGTGGGCGGGGCTCTGTGTCTCAGGTCAGATGGTGTGTGTGGACGGGGCTGAGCGTCCCTGCTACAAGATTGCATACTTCCATGATGTGTCAAGCCGCGTCGCCTTCAGCGAAGCGTGTCAGGCCTGTGAGATGGATGGAGGAGCGCTGCTCAGCATCGAGAGCCTGGCGGAGCAGCAAGACATTGAGCACCTGCTGCAGGTGAGACCCACACCTGGTTATCTCTGCCCCTCCTTGCCTCTCTCCCGTGACCCTTCCTCCTTCTTTTTGTTTCCAGGAGCTGCGTTCAGGCGCAGTGGGCAGAGCAGGAGGGGGTGGGGGCATAGCTGATGGGGACTTCTGGATTGGTCTTACTCGGGCGGAGGGAGTGGATCAGACTCACTTGGAGCTCAGCAATGCCTTCACTTCTTGTCCGCAGCTCTATCAATGGACCGACGGCAGCGTGGCCTCCTTCAGGTGAGCGTGATGTCAGGGCTGTGTCAGGTGACTCCTGGCATATTTTACTAAAGGGAGTTGGGCTTAACCAACTGTGGCAATGATGCAGGAACTGGTACTTTGATGAACCATCCTGTGGAGGCGAGGCCTGTGTTGTCATGTACCATCAGCCAACCGCGCCTTCTGGTCTGGGCGGGGCTTATCTCTACCAATGGAACGACGACCGCTGCAACATGAAACACAACTTCATCTGCAAATACGACCCAGGTACAGTCAGCCAATCAGCTTCACTCATAGATAAGCAACCCAGGTACCGTCAGCCAATCAGCTTCACTCACGCAGGTTCTTTACTTCCTGTCTTTCAGAGAGCCATCTTGTGAAAGAACATGGTGACACACCTGGTGGGCAGGATACAGGTAAGCACGAAGGTCCATATAAGGTCAGAGAGGCAGATGGAGCCATAGGTGGGACTCACCTGCAGCTCCGTATTAAAGCACAGGTGTGTTTTTGTGTCCTCAGCAGTGACTGCAGGTGGAGGCGTGGTCTCGCAGCCTGGAGACAATGAAGATGTTCCACCTCAGGTCACCATGGCTGGAGCTTCAGGTAAGAACGCCTGCGACCTTTAACCTGATCTGGCCACGTGACCTGATGCTCAGGTGGTCTTGTGTGTCTCTGCAGGCATGCTGCTGCTGTACGTCATCATCCCCACCATCCCCCTGCTGCTGCTCATCCTGGTGGCTTCTGCCACCTGCTGTTTTCAGATGCTCAGCAGAAGGTAAGACAAGCAGAGTGACTACAAATCCCAGCATGCTCCTCTGCGGCAGCCACTGCAGCGTTTCCTGTGTGACTGTAACGAGTCAAACTCGTAAACGAGCTGATTTACAGCAGCCGGAGGTGTTGGTGATGACCGTGTTCACTCTGAGGGGACGTTTCTGTTTGGTTGGGATATTGAGTCCTGATGCTTTTAGGCAGGAGTCAGATGTGGCCCTCAGATGCAGTACGTGATGGAGGGTCCTCAGAGTGATAGAAAGACTAATGTGTGTGTGTGTGTGTGTGTGTCTGTTGCTGGCATCAGTTCAGGAGTCTACAGCAGCAGAAAATCTGCTGATTCGCTTATTTTCACTGTTTCTGTTCCCACTTTCCTCCACGGCCAAACCGGCCTGTTAACGTCGCCCAGCCGGGTCAGCTGACCTCACTGCTCACTCCTTAAAGCTGTTGAGTCAGAAGCAGCGATTCACTGCTGGCTGACTCCAACCAGTGACTCCCATCACTCTGGGTCCTTGGCTAGCTTAGTGCTAGCATGCTGTCTGACTAGCTTAGCGTTAGCACATGGAGTCTGTGCAGATGTGACATTACTGCGATACTGAAAAATTTAATATTATTTTTGTTACACCCAACACTGGTCACTGATCAGAGTCGGTGATCAGTCAGTGATGGTGGTTGCTGCCCGTGTCGGTGTGGATGAGGAGCTCTCAGACTGGACAGACTGAACCTTCAGCTCCTCTTTGCTTTTCTGCAGTTTGAGACGGTTAATCTGTGACTGTCACTTGATGCTTTACACCACAGTGGCCATTCTAGTGACGATGTCATCTCTCTCTCTCCACCCAGTGATTCCCGAACCAAAACGCCCAGCGATCAATCAAATCTGTGGATTTCACCCAAAGCTGACAGCATGGAAGTCTGACATCACGGGACAATGTCAGCAGAGCAGAGGGATGACATCCCTCTAAGGTCAAACCAATCAATCATCTTCATCGCAGGGTGTTTACGGACAGGCGGCGATGTCATCACAGAGTCATGATGTAATCACTGAGACTTCTTCTGTGCTTCTTATTCCAGTTTTCTTTCTCTTGTTTGATCAGTCGTCCCTTTCCTCATCTCCTTCCTCCCACACTTCCTCCTCGTTTCTTTTTTGCTCCCCTCTTCTTCATCCTCCTTGATTTCTCCTTTCCTTCCTTCCTTTCCTCCCTTCCTGCTCCTCCTCCTGTTACTGTCAGCCAGACACTCCATGTTTAATTAAACGTAAATTGGATGAAGTTAATGAAGGAGGGGAGCTCTCAGCAGCTGAGAAGAAATGAAGCATCCCTTGGGGTGGGGGGGGGTGGATTTCACAGAGAGCTGATGAAGCAGCTGCTCCGCAGGGATGGGAGGTGTTAACAGACCAGTTAATAGCTGAGGAGAGTTTGACGATCGGAAAAGTTTTCATGACATTAAAAAAGGGGGTGGAGCTTAAAGCAGAATGATTCACTCTGAGGATCGCTTCCTCTGATCACTGATTGGCTGTTCAGTCTTCAGACGGGTGGGATCAAAAACTAAAAATACTTGTGTTTGTAATATGCTCTCTTCCTGAATATAAGCTCACCTGGATCAGCCTCAGGCTCCGCCCTCTGAACGCCACATAAATGCAGCAGAGAATGATGCTGCTGACCAATGGTTAGACCAATCACGTTGTCCTCTGGCAGTTTTTATGGTCATGATCAGGCAAGCGGCGCTTTGCGGTGTAACAACTGCTGTCACTCAGGTGTGCAAGTGAGTTTCAGGTAGACCACCTAAAACTCCACCTCCAAGTCAAACCATGTCGGTGTTGTGGGTCAGAAACACAGGCTGTGGCTTAATCAGTGTGAAGGTGCTGCCAAGGACGACGTGATCAGCAGCTTCAGTTTTAAACACGAACACTCATCATTTTTACGCTGAGACCTGATTGGCTGACGTGTTTCACACGCATGGTTCACGTCGTCTCTTCTGTGCTTCAATTAACGAGGCCTCCGTCCTCTGATGCTGCGCCTCCTTCACCTTGGGACGTGAACATAAGCTGAACAAGTTCAGAGCATGAGCAAAAACGCAGACAAATCTCTGGTTTCTGCTCATGCTCAGACCCCCCCCCTCTTCCCCCCCAATGATCCTGTAATAAACGTTATTTTGACTTTTTCTGTCTCTTCATTGTTGTAATGTCAGTGATTTCAGGTGATAACGGTGATGCAGGTGGACAAGTGCTCATTAAATCCTCACTGGGTCACAAATGTTCCTGTAAATAATGTTTTTGTTTGTAACGCTGTGGCTGTAGCTAATTCTGTTGTGCAATATTTCAGTTTAGCTTTAGCAGGATGTGAGCCGCTGAGAACGTGCTGATCACCTGACTCTGGGATAGGTGAGACCAGCTGAATGACCTCAGTCTCTGGGTCAGGTGACTTCTCTAACCTGCTGCTGTGTAACAGTGCCTGTCTGTAATGTGACTGTAGCTGTTTGCCTCACTTTATAACAGGGGTGGGGGAACTCCAGGCCTCAAGGGCCGGTGTCCTTGATCCAACACAGCTGATTTAAATGGCAAATTACCTCCTCAACATGTCTTGAAGTTCTCCAGAGGCCTGGTAATGAACTAATCATGTGATTCAGGTGTGTTGACGAAGGGTGATATTTAAAAACCTGCAGGACACCGAACCTTGAGTTCTCTACCATATCAAGACTATCACTCCACTCCGTTACATAGTCCATATGTACAGGGTAACTCTTTAAGACACCCCACAAGGAGATGCAACCGAAACCCTGGGTGAGATAAGGGCTAGGTGATAGGCAGCGTCCAGGGAGGCTGCCGAGAGGATCCTACGAGTGGACCCCTCTGTCACACACACACTGTCACACACACACAAGTGGAGATCAAACTATCTCTGGTTTCACGTTTGCACAGCTCTTTTATACGTAAGCTGTGGGGTGTGGCCGGGCTAGCCGGAGTGTCTTAAAGAAGTACCCACAAGCCACAACCAAGGGGGGGGTCATACCCTGTACATATGGAATATGTAACGGAGTGGAGAGAGAGTCTCTCACTCAGAGAACCAAGGTTACAAAGTAACTGTACATTCCCCACCCCTGCCTTATAACTTCGGTCCTGTGATGTAACAAGTGACCCCGCCACCTCCGTCAGCTGGACTCGATGCTGCCTGATGTGAAGATTTCTGCATGTTCTGGTCGGAAAGTGTCCAGCTGAGTCTGTTTTACCTGAATGTACTGACGCTCAGCAGTCACAGTAGCTGGACGGACGGCACCCCCTGCAGGACACAGCTGATGTGAATAAATTTGTACCTGCAGATGATCAGTGATCATGTTTGACTGTGGTTTGTGTGCAGCACAACTGTTTGCTCACAGCTGGACTGAGCACGTTTCTATTTACATGAGACAAAACTGTGCAAGTCTTGAGCCACCCCTTATTTCTTTATATAGCTCTTTGCACATTGGCTGCTTTTTGTCCAGTCCTTGTACCTGACATTTTCACACATCTCTGAACTCTAAAGCATTAAAAGGCTACTAACTTGAGAGATAAGTCAGTGTTGTGTCCACACATAACACACACCTGAGCAAAAAGCCAGGTTTAAGTGGTATTTATTGACTCTTTGTTCCTAGCAGTCACACAAACACATTTCTTTAGCTGACCCTGTGTAAACTACCAAAGATCCTTCTCCACAGATTGGTCACCTTTAATGAGGTGTGATTTAAATCATGTGACTGAACCTTGAGCAACCACAAAAGAAGCAGTGATGTAGCCATCTTTAATGAAACCATGACACAGACAAATAAAGCTTGAGTCAAACTCCTCCCACCCACTCATCTCAGCTGATCTGTGACCAGCCCGCCAGCCAATCAGCTGCCTCTGCCTGTCTTTGAACATCATGTGACTCTCTGAGAGCTCCGTCTGTTCGTCGAACCCACGCAGAGCTGCTCGGGTGCAGCAGGACACTGTGAGCGCGCTCACTGCAATCAGGTGGCGTCCAGTTCCTGAACGGTGTCCATGTCGTCCTCACACGGCTCTGCTGCACAGTCCACCACCGTCTCCTCCTGTTTGTATGTCAGAGCCACGTCATCGTCAAAAAGGATGGGCGGGGCCTCCTCGTCCGGCCTCCCCACGCCGTGCATGCGCTTCCTGTGCTGCTGCAGGTTGCCGTGGCGGTTGAAGCGGGCAGAGCAGAGGTCGCAGGCGAACGGGCGCTCCCCGGTGTGGATTATGACGTGCCTGGCGAGCTGTGAGCGACACTTCTTGTCCTTGCCGCAGATATGGCAGATGAAGCTTTGCGGCAGTCGCGCCCCATTGGCGTGGACGACCTCGCGATGCCTCTTCAGGTGGCTGAGGCGGCGGAAGCGGCGGCTGCAGAAGTCGCAGGCGAATGGCCGGGCGTCGCTGTGGATGGTGGAGTGGCTCGCCAGCAGTGAACGAAACTTGAACACCTTGCTACAGACGGGGCACGGGAACGCCTTCTCTAGGGCAGCGGTGCTCCTCCTGCGGCCGGCGCCATGCGGTGCGTCGCCTGCCCTGACCCGCAGGTGTACGCGAACTTGGTGCTGCTTAAGGCAGGCGGCACGCTGGAAGCCGCGCAGGCAGATGCCACAGCGGTGAGGCTTGTCACCTGTGTGGATGCGGGCATGAGCAGCGAGCAGTGCCTCTGATTTCAGCCGTTTCCCACACACGCCACAGACGAAGGGGGCGTCTGGCGGGCTGTCCTCTCCATTGACGTGGTTGCTGTGGACCAGGACCTTGTGACGTTTGAGCTGGTACTGGCGGGCAAATTTGCGGCCGCAGATATCGCAGAGGTGAGGCCGCTCGCCCGTGTGCGTCTGGAAGTGGACGGCGAGCTGTGACCTGCACTTAAACTCTTTGCCACAGAAGTCACAGAGCAGCGAGCTTGGTGGCGGGGGCTCGGCAGCGCCGTCCACGTGCACAACCTTCTTGTGGTGCTCAAGGTCATTGGCCCTCATGTAGGCCTTGGGGCAGAGGTCGCAGCTGTGCGGCTTCACCCCCAAGTGGATGACCTCGTGCGTCTTGAGCCGCGAGCGGCAACTGAACGTCTTGCCACAGACGGCGCACAGCCACGCGTGAACCTGCCGCCGCTTCTCCCTCTTGGCCACGCCATCCGGGTGCAGCCGATTCAGGTGGTGCTGCAGGTTGTCACGGCGGTTGAAGCGCAGCTCGCATAGGTGGCAGGCGAACGGCTTCTTCCCTGTGTGAATGAAGGAGTGGCGAGCCAGACTCGACTTGTTCTTCATCACTTTGCCGCAAACATCGCACACGGTGCTGTCGAGCTCCAGCTTCACTGCAGGCACAGAGGCATCCTGGGAGTCCGGCCGCACGGCTCCGAGAGCTGAGGGCGGAGGCTGGATCGCAACGCCTACAGTGACACGAGAGAGGAAACAGTTAAACCAAGAACGACCTCAAATTAATCCCGATTTACACAAGAGTAAAAAAGAACCTCATGGCAAATTAAAGTCAAGTTAATCCAGAGTTAATCCAGAGTGAACCCAAAGTTAAACCTGAGTTAATCCGGTCTAAATAAAATGGGACCAATGAATGACAGGATATAAAAGTTTAATGTTTGTAGCTTAAAAATACTAAACTTCAATAAAATCTGACTCACCTCCTTCAGATGGAGTCCAGGTGGGATCACCTGTGTCGTCCTCCACTGTCATGACCTCCACCTCCTCCTGTTGGTCAGTGTCAGATGACTCGTAGCGGCGGCGGCTCTGCTTGCCAGTGTTGGAGCTCTGAGGTACCGACCGTCTCCTCTGGGTCCTGGACTTGGTCGGGGTGGGTTCATCAGAGAGTTTGGGGGCGGGGCGGATGACTCTGGTTCTGGTCCTGTTGGTGTTGCAGTGCTGCAGCAGAGCGCCCCCGTCTGGTCCGTCAGGTCGGACGGCAAAGCACTGCAGCAGCATCGCAGAAGAGCCTGCACACAGAGACCGGCGTCAGAGCGGGACGAGGACCAGGACTCAGAACCCTCTGAGTCTGTGATGCAAACTGACTGACAGAATCATCACTCATGGTTAATCCTGGTTTTATTCATGTAATACACAGACTACACAAACAACCATCACCATTGTGCAAAATTTTATTTACTTGCAATAACCCGCACTGTACATATAAAACACTGTTTATTTTTTTATGACATTTGTATATTTGAACTGTTCATGTGTCTATAGTGCTCCAGGATATACTGTCCACTTTACTGTCTCTGTCTTTAGCAGGAAGTGGCTGTCCGTTGTTTCCCTAGCTCCACTGAAACAGGAGAATCCAGCTGTTAGCCATAATGTTGGTGTTTGTAAAGCACTTTATAAACGAGGACTGTGGAGGAGGAGAGCCTGTTTGAGTCACCAGACCGACAAGTTGGAGTCCGACACTCCAGCTTTTCCCCGCGACACTGGGTGTATCGAGCCAATCAGCTGGCAAAGCAGATGTTCACAAAATGTGATCAGCACTATTTTATGCAATAAATGAGTCTCTCTTAGCCAACACAACATTTACAGCATCACAGGTTACCACATGCACATCGCACCACAAACATAACTGTGTTTGTTACTTCCTCACATCTAATATGAAGTCATCCAGTCAGAGAGACGATGTGAGGAAAAACAAAGGTCTCCACAGTGTGGCGTCTCTCTGAAGTGTTGACGCACGTTCCCTGCAGACGTGCTGATGGGACTGACGATCGTGCTTCAGCAAGAAACACTTATGTGATGTAGTGCACTGGGATGCTGTAAACTGTTTGGTCATGTTTGGGAAAGAGAGAATAGTTTACTGCATAAAACAGCGCCGAGTGTTACATCAATGGCAGAGCAGGGCTCCATGGCGCCCTGCATGGATAAGCCTTTACTCATGAAGCGTTTCCTTTGAGTCACGCTAATGAAATTATCCATAAACACTGGTTAAGCGTGTAAAGTGTTGATCAGAGCAGATCTGAGCTTTAGTTCCAGCCGCGTCGTTTCATCCTTCGGCTGTGATGAAACTCGCTCTGATCTGATGAAGAAGGATGAGCGCGGCCCCTCGGAGGATAAAACCGGAGAATGTTGCTCGGCGTCTGAGCTCCATTAAAGATTGATAATATCATTCATCAC
>VOQK01037636.1:18845-33467 GCA_015052645.1 Benitochromis conjunctus
CCAGCACTTCCCAACCGGAAAGCTTTAATTCCAGGAGATATGTAAATTACTGTGAATAAGTATTTGCCCCCTTCCTGATTTCTTATTAATTTTCATATTTGTCACATGTTTCAGATCACGAAATACATTTTAATACTAGAGAAAGACAACCTAATTAGTTACAAAATGCTGTTTTAAAATGATGATTTTTTTTATTGAGGGAAAATTCAAACCTACTTGGCCCTGAGTGAAAAAGTAATTGTCCCTATTGTTAAATCATGAATTAACTGTGAATAACACACCATGGCACAATCTAAAGAAATCATTTCAGAGGCCATGTTGACAGCCATTATCCACAAATGGCGAAAACTTGGAACAGTGGTGAATTTGCACAAGAGCAGTCTCAAACTTACTCCAAGAGTGCATTGATGACTCATCCAGAAGGCCACAGAAGAACCAAGAACAACATCTAAAGAACTGCAGGCTTTTTCTTGCCTCAGTTAAGATTAGCGTTCATAATAGCCTTGAACAGTAAAAGACAGGTCAAAAATGGCATATATGGGAGAGTTCCAAGGAGAAAACCACTGACGACCAAAAAGAACACAAAGGCTCGTCTCACATTTGCCAAAAAACATCTTGATGATCCCCAAGATTTTTGTGAAAATATTCTTTGGACTGACGAGACAACAGTTGCACTTTTTTGCGTCCAGTTACATCTGACGTATGTAAATAGACTGGGGCTGCTTTCCTGCTTTGCTCATTCAGGACCTGGACAGCTTGCTATAATTGACGGAACCCTGAATTATTTTTTTCTCCACATGGCGTACTTTGGAAAACGTTTTCTTTGAAATCATAGCTGACGCAGGTGGAGAGTTGGCCATGGAGCTTCAACTGGTCTGGATGAGTTGGAGATTATCAAGCTGGTTGCCTAAATTTGAGTCAGGCAAGAAAGGCAGAATGGCAGTTGGCCAGAGTGATGATGATGATGACAGAAACCAGTTTGACATTGTGGGATATCGGAAGTGATGAAAAGAATAGTCTAATGGGCAGAATACCCAGCAATATAGGCAGATGAGTGAATAGAGATTGTCCTTATTAAACTTACGCACAAGCAGCTTTACTACTTTCTCGATCCATTTCAAAATCTATTGCAGCTTTTCAAGCCTTTGCAAAATAGTCCCACAGCAAATAAAATGCATTATTTACTTGAAGCATCACTGCAAATGATCAGTTTTGACATAACTCTAATTTGTTTTAACAGTGGAATGCAACTTTATGAAGGTGTTTGATTGCAAGTTATACAGTCCAATCAGGAACAACAATGTTGTTTCTTTGACTCCAACAGCAACACAGCTGTAACCTAAACTGTACAACTGCTGGATATAATTGGTAAAATAAAGCAATTCACATTCAAAAGAAATACTGGGCACATCATGTCTTAAATGTAATAAACGAAATGTGCTTTGAGTCAAAGCGCTGGTAATAAAATGGTCTGGCCAGAATCAGAGTGCTCATATGCTCTCATCTTTTTTTCAGCTGCACAGTCCTTGCAAAGGCACGCACACCTCCACACTAAGGTTGAAAAGTGCAATGTGAAGCATAATCTTGTCTCATTTCATTAGCCGATTACATTCTTGGTTCACTGATGTCAAAGAGATTCTGGGAACACCAACTTCTTACATAATGCTATCTTCAGAACAAATCTGTTTCCCTCACTTGCTTGATTTGTATATGTGTGTTTTATTGCTGTCTGTTTTTCCTATCTTTCTCTTCTTTTGAAGTGGTTAGGGAACACTGAGTGCTGGTACTGAAGAAGTCACATCTATTTCACATAGGCATTCCCTTTCACAGACATGACCAGTCCCTGCCATGAAATCCAGCCTGGGCACTTTTAGCGTATTCTCTTTGTGGCTTCTCTCTAGGTTCTCTTATTATCTTTCATAGTATGTATGTTTTTACACATGAGTTAGGTCAATGGGTAACCCTAAATTCTTCATAGGTGTGAATGCTTGTCTGTATCTCCTGGTTAGCCCTGTGACAGACTGGGGACCAGTCCTCGTGTCACTTGCCCTGTAACCTTTGGGTTTAACTCCACCCACCTGGTGGATGACTAAAGTTGCGAATCAGATTTCCAAATCTGCCTGTGACAGCGCTGACAATCACATGTCTTATGATGCGCAAAACAGTTACCGTCCATTCTTCGACATTTCTTTTTGTAAATGTTAATGGTAATAGCTAGGTGTGTCCCTTAGGTCAGTGGTACACACAGGAGACCGTATGCCCTCCAACCCTCAACCAAATCTGTCTTCATCAGACAAACAAGCACATGCTTGCTATTGGCCCAACAAGGATGTGGGCATGTGAATCCCTTTGTAGATTCTTAAGAAGACCTTGTAGATCAAAATGTTGCCTGTAAAATTCAAATCACCCTGTATGTTGACATGTTACGCTAAAATGGAGCCTATGGGTTCCTGACTACAGTTACATTCTCAGCAGCACGCTGCTGTTGTGAGCACACCGTTATCCAGAATCATTTGGGGAACCATTAATTGATATTGCCAGTGTGTATATTTCACAAATACAACCTTTGATTCTTAGAAATGGATTTTCACAAAAAATAATGTTTTGTAAGAGCTTTTCTGCGAGGACTGACACATAAATTATACTTAATTCTTAGTAATTCTACTATTTTTCATCACTGAAATATCTTGCAGTTAATGTGCAGCCATGTTATAATTTGCTTGTTTGCCATCTATATGAAGACATATCCCTAAGTTGAGGAAGAGGTTGTCTGTTGGTTGATTTGTCTGTAAGTCTGTCTTGAATTAGGAAGCATAGCCAAGGGTTGTTAAAATTGCTACTGGAAGAGAAACAGGCAGCTGTAAATTTTTTAAAGGAAGGAAAATTCACACACATTTACACACGTAGTAGCAAACACAGACACAAACCGACATATACACTCACTTTAGAAAGTGCTCTTCCCTTTTTGCACACCTAATTGTTTTTGTATACTTTTATTATAAATGTATTTACAAATGCTCTTCACACTTAAAAAAGATCAAAAGGATTAAGAGGAAAGTATTTTTTTTTAAATAGAAATGCTGGGAAATTCAATAAAAGACAAAAACTGAAATCTGTCATTTACAAAACAACTTTTTGTGTAACTTTCTACAAGTTTTCTAAAAACTGGATCGGGACAGCAGTAAACTGCCCACTTCAGGGATTCACAGACAGGGTTTGACTTGTTGTTCTGAAGCAAACATTATTTTGGGTCTGTGCTTTAGATCATTGTTATGCTGGAAGGTTTAGGACCACCTTCGCCCCAGGTCATATCCACCTGGGGTGCGACCTTTTTCAAGAGTCTCTCTCTCTACTTTATCAATCACTCTTTCACCAGTGCCCCTGCCATAACAGGAAGTTTCCACCACTTTGACCAAAAACATCACATTTATGGAATATCTTCATCTTGCTCTGAGGCCTTTTCATACCAGACTCTAAGTGGGCCCTTATGTGTGTTTTACTCAACTCTCTCTGGCCACTTTACAGAAAAAAATAAACAAGAAGACCTGCTTGATGGAGTGATCCTAAGATGGTCATCCCTCTGTCGGATTGCCCCCATCTTTGCACAGCATTTTTGAAGCACTGTTTTAGTGATAGTTGGGTTCTCTATCACCTCCCTCACCAAAGCACAAACACATCTAGTTGAATGTGTGTGTTTGTGTGTATTTGCATGTGTAAGGGTATAGTATGTGCATTGACCACGCTTGTCAAGTGTGTATTAGCTCGTACCTTATCCCACACATGCACCATTTTGCAAGTATACTTAAGATTTTCACATATTTTTAAAGAGATGTTTCAATGTTGCTTCCATGGTCCACATTGCTTCTCCACAGCTTCACATCTTGACTGACTCATTCAACTCTTCACCCAGTTGTTTTCCAGAAGGCGCTCACATGCAATGCATATGTTACCTTGTTGGACATCCAAATATGAAAGGAGCTTATTTATTTTGAGGGAACCCGATACTGTTACGCAGTATCATGTAATGGGATCGAGATGAAAGACAGATATACACGGAAACAGAGAGAAGATTATGAAACAATACATTTGCATTGCCAGCTGAGTCCAGTTTGTGTTGAAGTTTGGCCTCGCTTTAAAAAGATGTGTGTAATTAAAGTCAACCAGTGTAATTGATGGGTTACCCACACAGGTTTCTCTTCTGTTTCTGAGAATAAAAAGTCAAAAAGATTGAGCTCTAACAGCTTTGTTGTGAGATTTCTTGGCATGACCATCAATTTAAGCATTCCTTTTGGATTACATGGTTCTACTTAATGGAAGAGGATAAAAAAAAAAAATTTGAGGGTTAGCCCATTCAGATGAATTTGGACTCATCTCTGAAAGCCTTACACTGCAAGCCAAATAATTTAGAGCAATGAGACCTATTTGTAATAGAGAATAAACCTAACATGAGGAAACTTTTCTAGTTTAAAAAAAAAAAACAGTCAGAAAAGATTGTGAACTATTCTGATTGCCCTGTCAGTTGTCAGGGGTGCATATACCAGAAAATATTGTTTTCTAATGCTATATTCTCTAGACAATATTCGTCCCGCTCTTGAACAGAATGGTTTCACATAGCCATCTGCAGAGTGTGTCCATACACACACATGCATGAACACACACAATAAATGCAAAACGTCTGGCAATTTAGAAGTAATTTACCATAATGATAATCCCTTATACTGGAACCTTTATCTTGCTGGCGATTTAAGCATGCCTTTGTATGAAATAGTGGAGCTATGTTGCCACTGCTGGGTTTGCTCTGGTTTGAGTCTGTTTCTTGTGGATTTTGTATGTTCTCCCCATGTGTGGATTTCCTCTTGGTTCTCTAGTTTCCTACCACATTCCAACAACATGTAAAGGGCCAGTCACACAGGATGCCCTCTGTAGTCTTTCAAAAGTTGGAGAGGCTGCCTTGATTTTCAGAAGGGAGCAATGGAAAGCCACTTGTTCCTATTTGTTTATGAAATTACCAAACTCAGTAAATGTGAAGTAACCTTTCTACTTTTTTTCCCCCTTTGATTTTGTACTGTTTCCAGCATATTGTTTATCTCTTACCTAAATATAATAACGACTTTCTTATGTTTTGTGACTACACATAAATTCAGAAAGAGGATGAATCATGGATGTAGACTAAACCCACAGGGGTTTGCATTCTATTTGTAGAAGACTTTATGTGCGTGCGTGTATCTGTGTGTGTTTCTCAGCTGTCACACTTCCACTGAAGTCAATCTGTTTAGGGTTAGGGCTGATTGTGCAGTTGCTGGATATCAGTTGTCTGAAGTACACGACTTGACCTTACAAATGCTATCAGCAGTTACTTGAGCTGCTGAGTGGCCTGTGAGGCTTACTGACATACAGTAAGCCAAGCCCGATCAGGCTTTGTTAGGTTACACGCTGATTAGGAACTTGTTGAAATGATTGCAGAATTGCTGTAGTCAATTTTTTGTGAGGTAAACATTTATAGGATAAGTGCACTACATCAGTCTGTCCCATCAATATGCAAATTAAAGCTTGCATCAATGAATATTATAATATATGTATGTAGACTATGTTGTGATACTTATATTTCTTTATTTGTTACTTACTTTGTGCTATGTCTTGTCTTATTTTCCAGTCAGAGACTTCAGTGACAATAACTTGTGCAAATGGGAAGTGGAACAAACAAGTATCATGCGAGCCTGTGGACTGTGGTTTGCCAGACAAGTATCATGTTCATCCTGCCATTTTCAGCTTTCCAGAGGGCACCACCTATGGCAAAAAGAGCACCTTTCAGTGTCGAGAACCTGCCCAGCTAATGGGTGAGTTGCCTAGTGGAGCATTGACATAACCATGATCAGATTCAGATTTACAGGGTACCCTTCAGAGATCTTTTTCCATAAATATATACACCCCCTGGCACTTTATTAGGTACACCTGTTGTATTTGCTAATGCTATTATCTAATCAGCCATCTAATGGCAGCAACCATGTCAACATTTAGGTGTGGTTGCATCAGAATCTGAGCATAAGAATGGAGTGGAAGGGTGATTTAAGTGACTTTGAACATGGATTGGCGAGAATGGTCCAAAAAAGAAAAGCTATCCAGATAGCAGCTGTTCTCCAGGCACAAATGCTGTGGTGCCACAGGTCAGAAAAGAATGGCTAGGCTGATTTGAGCTGATAGAAAAGCAACAGTAACTCAGATAATGAGTTGATCCAACATAAATGAGCAGAAAAGGATCTCTGAATGCACATCGTGTTCAACCATAAAGCAAATGGGCTACAGCAACAGAAGACTACACCAGGTGCCACTTCTGTCAGCTAAGAACAGGAAACTGAGGCTACGAGTCACACTGCTGAACAAAATTAGACAATAGAACACTGAAGAAACATTGCCTGGTCTGATGAGTCAGGATTTCTGATGTGATATTCAGATGGTAAATTCAGAATCTGGTGTAAACCAGATGAAAGCATGGCTCCATCCTGTCTTGTATCAGCGGTGCTTTAGGTGATGTAGTGGTGTGAGGATATTTTCTTGTCACACTTTGTGACCCTTAGTACCAACCAAAGCCTACCTAAGTATTGTTGTTGATCATCTCCATCCCTTCATCATCCCAACGTGCTCATCTTCTGTCAGCTGCTTCCAGTATTTCACATTGCCTTTTGAAAATTTGCACCCGATCACAAAATCATCTCAAACTGGTTTCTAGAAGATGATAGTGAGAAAAATGTTTCTGGCACTTTGTTGAATCTGTCCCATGAAGAATTAAAGCAGTTCTGAAGGTAAAGGGCAGTCCAACCAGATGCCCCACACATGGATCCTGAATGCCTAGATGTATACAGAATCAAAAGGACCCCATGAGCCTTTATCAGGAACTAAATGGGGATGTGGTCAACTTCAAGCCAATAGCACAAGTCTGCATGAAGTGCAGCATCTACCAAGGAGATCCTCTGCCCCCACTGATCATTGACAAGACTGGCTATGGATACTGACTACAGAATGGAGCAATCAGTCACCTCTTCTACATGGATGACATCAAGCTGTATGCTAGGAGTGAATGAGACATTGTTCACTGATCTACACCACCAGGATCTATAACATTGGAATGACATTTGGATTGGAGAAGTGTAGTCGGATGGTAACAAAGAGAGGGAAAGTACCATAAGGCAACATTGCAGACATTGAGGACAGCTACCAGTGCCTGGGAATCCCACTGGCAAATGAGAACCACGAAGTTCCCCTTGGGAAACTGCAATCACCAAATACCTGCAGAAGGTCAGGCAAGTCCTGAGAAGTCAGCTGAATGGGAAGAACAAGATCTGTTCTATCAACAGCTACACCCTGCAGGTGATCAGGTGGCACCAGTGGCAGGACAAAGCTAGACTGAAAGACAGCACAGAGGCACTAATCATGGCAGCACAGGGACAAGCTCTGAGCACAAGATCCATAGAGGCTGGGGTCTATAACAGCAGGGTGCAAGATGCTAGCAGTCAGGGCATACATTGAATGCCATAACCAAGAGGTTGGCATAGTATACAGAAACATCTGTGCCGAGTATGGCCTGGAAGTCCCCAGGTCCAATTGGGAGACGCCCCCAAGGGTGGTCGAGAATGACCGAGCTAAGAGCCTGTGGGACTTCCAGATACAGACAGACAAACTGGTGATGGGTAATCAATCAAACATAGTAATGGTGGACAAGAAGAGGAAGCTGGCTGTAGAGATAGATGTAGCTATACCAAGTGACACCAACATCAGGAAGAAGGAACATGAGAAGCTGGAGAAGTTTCAAGGGAAAAGAAATCGAGAAGATATGGAGGGGGATGGTAACAGTGGTCCCAGTGGTAATCAGAGCACTTGGTGCTGTGACCCCCAAGCTAGGCGAGAGGCTAGAGGCAGACCCCAAGAACAATATTCGAGATCTCTGTCCAGAAGATTGCAGGCAAGGAGCAGCAAAGATAGTGTGCAGGACCCTCAAGCTCCCAGGCCTCTGGTAGAGCACCCGAGCTTGCAGGATAGAATGCTGACAGGGCCGAGAGGGGAATTATTTATCATTATAATAATAATTTTCTTGCTAATAATTTTAGAGATTTCTTCCCACTGATTTCCAAGCAACACAGAAAAGACCCTTAAACTAAGTCCACCCTTTTTCAAACAACCTCAAATTTGGCTTTGCAGTACAACTGGTAGTTTTGAAGTCGACTGGCTCTAACTGATCTGACCTAATTTTACTGATTCACTGACCTGTATGCTTTTCCATTTATCGTTTCTACTTTTGTTTCTCTAGGTACAAACAACACACTTACCTGCCTCGAGGATGGTCTATGGTCCTTTCCAGAGGCTCTCTGTGAGCTTCGTTGCCCAGCCCCTCCTCTTGTACCCAATGCTGTGCTGCAGACAAAACGTTGCCAGCAGTCAGACTTAAAAGTTGGCACACTCTGCAAGTACAAGTGCAGGCCAGGCTACCATGTTACCAACAAACCCAAGCGGTAAAGAAATAAACGGAAAATGTTTTTGTTCGTTTTTTGCTACTTTGACAGAAGCTGTTCCCACATGAAATTAAGGTCTGCACGTGATTCAATTAATCATCTCGCTTTTCCTTTTAGGCGTGCGTTCAAGCGCCAGTGCACAGAAGACGGCACCTGGCTCGAGGGATCTTGCGAGCCCGTGACTTGTGATCCTCCACCTCCGATCTTCCATGGCTCCTATAACTGTACCAATGAGTTTCGTTTTGACAGTACCTGCACGCTAAACTGCTCTGATCCTGCTGGTAATACTGCTATCGCCGGCAAAGGACGCTCTGCCCATACGGTGAGGCTGCTGCACCCTACTTGCAATCAGGTCTGTCCATCTCTTTCCTCTCTGTCTATTCTTGCTTTGCCAGTGTCCTTGTCTTCTCTTTTTTTTCTCTTCTTTGCACCCTGACAGTTCTTTTTTGCTTTGTTTGTTCGGGATAACTTAGTAATAAATAATATAATCACAGATAAATATAGTCCATTTAAAACAATTTGTACCACCAGGCTGATTTTCCCGGATTACTGGTAATGTTGTTTGTTTGGAAATCACTACAGACAAATTGTTATTAATATACTCTTGTGTAATATCATACATAATTACTAATGACCGATGATAACAAACTAAAT
Source organism: Benitochromis conjunctus (assembly GCA_015052645.1). Classification (NCBI taxonomy): domain Eukaryota; kingdom Metazoa; phylum Chordata; class Actinopteri; order Cichliformes; family Cichlidae; genus Benitochromis; species Benitochromis conjunctus. The sequence continues at coordinate 28,004 of VOQK01037636.1, forward strand.
TAATGAATTAATGACTGAAAAATAAGATGCAGCCTTTATCCTTGCTGGTTTTTTCTGATACTTCTTACTCTGCCCTGCCTGCCTCTCTCCCTGTCTCCCTTAGCCCTACTCAATTTGACGCCATGCTAATTAGATTGCTATTGATTTCCAGAACAGCCCTGCTGCCACAGACTTTTGAAATGTATACACCTTTTAATCTGTTCTGCCTCTTCGACGTTGTGGGTTGGATGCCTATTAAAAATTGGATTGTATTTCCCTGTGCAGTGGCATGGCATCTCAGTGTCCTTGGCCTAGTAGTGTTTGTGCACCTGTGTGTATGTCTGTATGTGTATAATTATTTGTCTGTCAATATATGTGTTATTTTCAGGGCGCAGGGTCCAATGAAATCCGCTGTCGAAAGGATGGAAATTGGACAGGGTCGTTCCGCCTGTGCCCACATAGCAAAGGCCAGTGTTCTTTACCTCAAAACCTCCATTATAGCCTGCAATACTCATGCAGACGAGGACACGGCATAGGTCTGTATGCACAAATCTACTCTTGCATGTTTTTTCATACTACTAGGTTCATCTTTTACACATTGCCAAACCTTTGTGACACAATCTCACAATGTTTTAGCAATGATGAGGGGGAGGGGATAAAAAAAAAAGCATTCCTGCTGTTGATCTTTCATTAGTGTAATTCTCTCTGTCTCTTTGTCCGTCTTTCTGTCACACAAACAAACACAGGTGAGGAGTGTGAGCTGACATGTAGAGAGGGGAACAACGATGTTGTGATCCTTCCTCACAATATGACCGTAGAAAAAGTAATGAAAGAGCACTGGAGAAATCCACCTAAGGTGAAGGTAAGTTTGTATGCGTGTTTGTGCGTGCCTCAGAGCTCTGACAGACGCACTTCACAAAGTTCTGTGAAACACAACTCTTCTCCTTGGAATTTCACATATACTTCCTTCATCCTGACTCCATTACCTACAATGCAAGATGCCAACCCAATGCCATACAAATATTTGGATTAGAGGCATAGCAACCTTTTAAAATTTTTTATTTATTCTTGACAACAAGTATGAAAACCTGCTGCTGCCCACTTTCCTCTCAGTCTTCAAGATGATATAGTAACTAGAGTCCTGGAGAGATAATGAGGCACAAGAACTTTATTCCCAAGGCGTAAAGATTTTGTTCTAAATTCCAATGCATTCGTCTTGCTGAAGAATTGTTGTGAGGCACTTGTTTTCACCCTCACTGCCATTGTGGCCAACCTTATTCATTCAGGTTCATCATTGTTAAAGAACACTGAAGCTCACTGGTAATTGGCCTAATTTACCTCACAGCTACTTAAGAAGTGTTCTTTTTTGGTAGATAGCAAAACACAGAGGCAGGATGCTGTGGTGGGGAAGGTCATATAGCACAGGACTGTACATTTAGTTTCTTTTGGGGCTCTCCGACACAACTGTGTTGCCATTTGAGATAATCATGGAGATTATGGTTGAGGTCTGGAGCTGTGTAGAGGTACTACTGGACTGTGTGTGTTGTGGGTATGGCACCTACTCTAAATTCTAATTTTACTCTCAAAATGTATCAATGCCACAAATGTTGAATCTGCCTCAAGTACTTTTGTCAGCTTAATGCCCTTTTAGCTGTAGAATGAGAGACAAGTCTTACTAAATAGCATTGAGTTTTGTAACTAGAGAAGCCGCGTCTGACCAAAAGAGTACATTTTATTTTTCTCTCTTTTTTTTTTTTCTCCGACAACACCTTTTGAGTCACACTGAGTCAGCAGGTTTTAGTGGTGGAAGCCGGGGGAGGGGTGGGTTAGGCCATGTGGACATGAAATGATCTGCTTTTATGGATTTATGTAATTGATATGATTTGTGCTCAGGGGTAATTTCAAACCTGAGGTTATGCTATTGGGTCCATCTGATAGTGTAAGAGAAGTCAGAGAAGTGATGTTGGTAGGATGACTGTTAAAGAGTGGAAAAGTGTTTTGAGGATAAGAGGTTAGAAGAGGTAAAGCTTTCAAGGTAATGACCAAAAGTCTAAGCAAGTCTAATGTTTTGTTTTGTCCCTCCTTCTGTCAGCTGATCCTGTGTTGGTATACCATAATTAGTGCAAGTACACAGTCTGTGTGTCCACTGCACATATACACGCAGTCATAGGGAGATAATGTAAAATCTAAAGGGGCAAACAGAAATTTGCCTTATGGCACAGGAGTGGCCAGGGGTGATCATAAATGATAAGAAATCAGTTTATATTCCTCCCTCATGTCTAATGACTAATGGTCCTAGTCTGGCCACCCTATAAAAATGGACTGCCACTCGTGTGGCAAGATGTTCCCAATGGTAACATGTTAAATTTGTGATTACATAAATGTCATAGTGCCATATTAAACCTTATTGCTACTCAATTAATTCCAGTGTAAGAAAAAAAGATGAAAAATAAAACTGAATGGCCACCCAAGAGATGAGGATACAAACACACAGAAACACAAGATAGAAATGGTATTAACAAAACAGAACAGAAGAATATTGCAGTGGTGGGGAGTGAAAAATAATAATAATCACAATGAAGGCTAACAGTTGTAATAACAGCAGGAATGCTGTAAGTAGGAACTGGCAAACTATCCCTAGAGGGTGGAATTCTTCATGCACCATCTACAAGAGAATTAATGTCCCCACTTTCTAGTTCTACTTTGCTGAGCTGAAAATCAGCGTTGCCCACCTTAGTAAGTGATGTTGATTTATTGCCTTTAAACTAGTTGTATTTTGGTTCTTAGTGTGACCCACTTAGAATTCTCTCCTCCTTCTTTATCTCCACCTTCCCTCTTTCTTTTCCCTGTCTCTCTATCTATGACTACTCTGTGCCCTCAGCACCCTCCTCCCCCTTTATCAGCAAAATTACCCTGTCGGGCTTGCTGCAGAATTAGTCATTTTCTATATGACATGACCTCGTCTGTGGTGGTGCTGAGATAGGGATCTATTTTTATGTGGTATCAGTCCCCTGGGGAGGCTTCAGAGGGTGAGGATCCCATACGTAGTGAGGGGTGAGGCCAGGCTACAATCATGGATTATCATGATTTACGACATTGCAGTGAGAGGAAAGAGAGAGAGAATGAGAGAGAAGGGGAGAGTTTCTAGATGACATCATCACTGTAGAGCACAAGAAGGAGAGAAAGAAAAAGTACAGCATTTGCAAAAAGTTTCACCTGTAATATAAAATAATGTTCTCAGTATTCCACCATATATAGTGACCATTAGCCCTCCCCTGTAGACGCACAGGCATACACACACAGCAGACATGTCTGGACTCAGCTATGCAGTACTATATCACAGTAGTAGAAGCATCACTCTCACAGCTCTCAGTTGCCCTCAGATGCTATGTTGTTGTTTCTCTCCACCTTGAAGCCCGTATCTTTCTTTTTGCATTGATTTGCTGACACCACTGTAATGAAAAATACCTTAGTTTGCAGCAACAAAAGAAAAGAATGTCAACTTTGTGAGATATTGGGGCACAATGGATCTGAAAAATGGACCAGCTGAGGTCAGCGGGGCTTTGCCGCAAATGACGCTTTTGGTCATGGGCAGTGCTATATAAGCTCGATTTACATATACCATAAGTAAAGCCTCTCATTGCCTGTTCACGTACAAATTCCTAACATGTGACACAGACGTTATGAGCTCACAGTCGTGAAATTAAAAATGCCCTTTCATAGTCATGTGTGACTGTTTACACGCTTATATACTTGCACAGTGTATGCTTAGATGGGTGCATTAAACATTGAGCACAAATGTTTTCTGCTGCATTTCAAAGAGGAACACAGCAGGAGAACAGAATGGGATTCCACAAATTCTGCAAAGATATTAGATAACCTGCTACTCTTACCTCTGTGCTTCTGTCTTTCCCATGCTCCCAGTTCTTTGTCCACCTCGGGGTATGACTAAGTTATAAAAAAACATTTTTTGAAGTTATGTCTTTTAAAAATCAATTTACTCGGTTTCAGTGAAAAGCAAAGGAGGCTTCACAGAAAAGCTTCTGTGAGCAGCACATGAGCTCTTTTGATAACGTCTGTTTCCCTATCTTAGGGGTGTGTCCGCGCACAGCTTAAATGTGCCCATTGAGTTTAGTACGGTTAGGTATTATGTGGCCTGAAATCTGGGAAAAAAAGGACAAACTCCTGGCAGGAAATACGTTGTACAGAGCAAATTTTTTGAAAGCGTCAGTATTTCTTTGTTTCAACCCACAAATGTTGATTTATCTTACAGAGTATTATCTGTACAATGGGGCTGAAATGGTATCCACACCCAGAATTCCTCCACTGCATCAAAGGATGTGAGGTAAAGGTAACTGTCTTATGTAGCATACAAAAATGTAATTTTCACACCTACTTTCTTGACTCAAACACAGGATATATGGAGTTTAAAGCTTTCTGTACTACCATTCATAATGCCAAGTGAAAAAAACATTTTCACAGGACTCTTCTGTGAATTAGTTAGTGCACCCTGAATGCTTATTAAGAATCAAAGGGGTACATAGCAATCAGGTGCTGCTGATCAAATGCACTTGATTAATTACTCATCATTAAGTGAGACCATAGAGAAGGTTTTGGGAGTTTGCTGGACTGGAGCTTTCAAATGTGTTTTAACACAATGCCACAACCTACTCACCATTGGACATCCAAGCAAATTCATCCCAAGGTCAGAATGTTAAAATTCATGACAGCAGAATTAGAAAAAAGCCTGAACAAGAGTGGCTTGTTTGGAAGGGTTCCCGGGCGAATGCCTCCTCTCTATAAAAAGAATATGGCACAACTATGGAGGAATTTGACCAAAATGCACAGTGCCAGATTTTGTGAAAATCAAACACAGCATACAAACACAAACACCTCATACCCAATATCAAGCATGGTAGTGGAGGGGTGGTGATTTGGGCCTATTTTATAGACACAGGACCTGGGCAGTCCCTGAGTCAACCATAAACTCCTCTGCACAGCAAAGGATTCTAGAATCAAATGTGAGGCCTGTGCAACAGCAAAACCTTTCCCAAATTTGTATCACGCAGCAGGACAATGATCCCGAGAATAGTAGCAAATCTACCACAGAATGGCTGAAAAAAGTAAACAATCAAGGTGTTACAATAGTCCAGTCAAAGTCCAGACATCCTGATGGAAATGCTGTGATTGGGACCTTTAGAGCGCTGTATACAACCAAATACCTGCAAACGTCAATTAACTAACACAATGCTGTAAAGAAGAGTGAGCCAAAATTCCTTTACATGTCTGCAAAAGTGTGATAAAGTCATATAGAAAAATTATTACTTCAACTAATAATGCTAAAGGTGGTAAACATGGATATATATGCTACTAAATCATGTTGTATAGTTAGAGTTTACTGAACTGGAAAGAGTCGTGTGAAAACGTCCTTTTTTACATTAGTGTAGATGAATTATAAGTAAAACCCTCAGACAATAGTTGAAGA